>WION01000757.1:0-21184 GCA_015039365.1 Amanita rubescens
AAGTACAAAGGTGAAGTGAACATGTGTTTGCCACACCAATGTTACCATGTCTTGGCTTGGCTCCAGCTGCTTAATAGTCTGTAGATTCTCTGGCTGGCTATGGGGCCTGAATGGCTGTGGAGGAGATATTAAGATAAACCTGAAGTCAAATGTGTGTCATACATACACATTGTTAGGAGGTAATCCCGACACAATCACTAGGACACTCGAGACTAGAAACGCAGATGGGAAATGAGAATAAGATTGCGTCTATGGACGACAGAAACAATCATAAGACTAAGGGACATGTAACTAGCATTCAGGTATATATACTCAGACTCGTCACTCCCACGCCGTCGTTCCGCGGAATCCTTAGGTAAGCGTGGGAACTTCTTGTAACTAAAAGAAAAGAAAATGAAATGAAATAAAAACGAAATCTCGACCGTTACATCACCCCCTCTTCAAGATTCTCGTCCCGAGAATCATCATCCTCGTCTGCCATCTTCCGCATATGTTTCCACTCGGCCCACTTCTTATTCATGTTCTTTAGATACCCTTCGTCGAACTTTCCGTCCTCCCATCCAAATAGTTGTCGAGGAACCGATGGATCAGTATAGTTATGATACCTTTGGAAAAACTTGGCGGGCATCGCTAGCGGTCTTGGCGCGCTCGGTTTCTTCTTATGAAATGCCTGGACCTTGCGATGGGCGTTTTCGAGGTTATCCGCTGGTTCCCATGTCGCCTCCTCATTTGGGTATCCTTTCCACTTCACTAAATATTCCAATCTCCCCGTCCGACTTCCTTTCTGCATCCTCTGTCTACTATCAATCACTTCTTCCACTTCAAACTCTTCGTCTCTCTTCGTATAATCCTCCTCTTTCTTCTTATCCCATTCTTTTTCTTGCATTTTCTGTTTCGGGAATTTGGCCGGTGTATGGGGTTTCAATAGTACTTCATTGAAGACGTTATAGATTTTCCAGGATGCCGGTATCTTAACTCGATAGGCCGCTAATCCCACTTTCTCTATTACTTCGTAAGGCCCCACGAACTTCCCTTCCAATTTCTTTGTCACTCGCAGCGTAGGGAGGTTTTGCGCGCTAATGTATACTTTATCTCCCCCTCGATAATCTCGTGTCGGTTTTCTCTTTTTATCATACTGTTTTCGCATATTTTCCGCCGCTCTATTCAGTCCTCGTCGTGCTTGATCGCACGCTTCCACCAGTCGATCAACCCATTCGTCTACTGCCTGCACCTTCCGTTCTACCGTCAATTCGAGCCCTTTATTAGGATTTCGCCCGTTATTCAGGAAGAAGGGAGAGAATCCCGTTGCCGAGTGCACTCGATCGTTATGGCAGAATTGGGCTACCGCCAGCCAATCACTCCAATCGTCTTGTTGATGATTTACGAACATCGTCAGGAATTCTTTTACTTCCTGATTTACTCGTTCGGTCTGTCCATCAGTTTGAGGGTGGTATGCCGTCGAAGGGTTGGCTTTGATCCGGAGTACAGTGGTATAATTCCTTCATGAATTTTGATACGAACTGTGGTCCTCTATCACTAATTACTTTCTCCGGTATCCCGTGTTCTCTGAAAACATGATCTCGAAATAGTACCGCTACTCCTTCACTCGACAGTGTCGTATTCGTGGGTATGAAGTATGCCTTTTTGGTGAACCGGTCCACTACTACAAGTATCGCGTTGAACCCTTTGGATTCAGGTAACGGCCCAATCATGTCTACGGATATGACGCTCCACGGTCCTCTAGGTACTTCGTTGGGGTGGAGGGGCGCCGCTTTCTTTTGTCGGTCCGGTTTCACTGTCTGACAGGTTCGGCAACTGCGTACATAGTCTTCCACATCTCTCCTCATCCCCGGCCACCAATAGTTTCGTAGCATCAATTCAATCGTTTTATCTACTCCCGAATGTCCCCAACGATGATGTTCCGCGATGAATTGTTCTCGCAGTTTTTGGACCTTTGGAATATACACTCTTTCTTGCCACGTCACCAATCCTCCTTCTCTTACCCGCCACCCATCTTCTTTATTCTCCACCGCTTTCTTGACCTTCTCCTCCCATTGCCTCTGATTTATCTTTCTCAATTCATTTTCCATTTTATGTAGATCGTCTCCTTCTTCCCATACTCGTATAAAATATTCTTCTTTCAACAATGTCGTCCCTTCGTTATCCGTTTCTCCCTTATCATGATCCGCTCTGCGAGATAAGGCGTCGGCCTTGGTGTTGGTTTTTCCGGGTCTGTGCTTTAGGATGAAGTTGTATTCCTGTAGATCCAGTACCCATCGCGCCTGTCTTCGATTGATGTTTTGAGGTTTTCGGAAATAAGTGAGATTTTGGTGATCGGTTAGAATCTCAATCTGTTCTTCCGTTCCCTTCAAATAGTGAGACCATTCGTATAAGGCATGCATGACCGCCAACAGCTCCTTATCGTACACTTCATAATTTCTTTCAGCGGGATTTAACGATTTTGAGATGAACGCTACTGGTCTCCACGTGCCATCTTCTTGTTGTTGAGATAATACCGCTCCCATGGCAAAGTCCGATGCGTCCGTTTCTACTCGATATTTTCCTTTGTCTGACGGTATCGCTAGTACCACTTCCTCCCCTACTCTCATCTTCAATCCTATAAACGCTTCCTCCTGTAGTACCGTCCACATCCATCCTTCTTTCCCTGTCAGTCGTGTGAGAGATTTAGCTATTTTTGCAAACCCTCGTATGAATCGCCGATAAAAGTTTACGAATCCTAAGAATTGTTGCAGTTCTCGTTTATTTGTAGGTCTGGGCCAATCCAATATCGCTCGTACTTTGGCTTTATCCATGCGTATAGAGTCGTGCGATATTATCAATCCGAGGAATTCAATCGTCTTTTGATCGAACCAACATTTCTCTGCTTTCAACGACAATTTGTATCGCTTTAATTTCTCTAAGATTCGATTCACATGCAGTTTATGTGTCTCTTCATCTTTAGAGTACACCAATATGTCATCCATGTATATCACCACCCATCCTTCCGCTATTTCCTCTCTAAATATGTCATTCATCATTGTTTGAAAGGTTGCCGGTGAATTCGTGAGTCCAAAGAACATTACTAATGGCTCAAACAACCCTCTATTCGTTCTGAATGCCGCCTTCCACTCATCTCCTTCCTTTATCCGTATGTTATTGTACCCCCATCGGATGTCCATCTTCGAGAATACTTTTGCGTGACTAAGTTGATCCACTAGTTCAGATATCAGTGGTAATGGATATCTGTTCTTTATCGTCATCTCGTTCAGTTTTCGGTAATCTTGTACCGGCCTCAACTTTCCATCCTTCTTTTTAATGAAGAAGAACGGCGATGCCATCGGGGATTTGCTGGTTCTTATCCGCCCTGTTTCTAGGTTATCTTTCAGGAACGCATCTAATTGCCCTTGTTCCTCTTTATTCAGTGGGTAGATTTTACAATCCACTGCTTGGGCGCCAGGTACCAACTCGATCGCGTGATCCCATCTTCCTCGTTTCGGTAATTCGTCAAACGTCTCCTTGTCAAACACTTCTCGGTGACTTAAATAATGAGCGGGTACGATATCTTTCACATCGCGTTTTACTTGATTTGCTACCGCTATTTCAGTCGCCGTGGTTGCGTGAGCTCTTATTCCCCAACTCGTCTCTTCGTTCTCCATTACCGCTAACAATCTATCTCCCTCTTCCCATTCATGTGTTCCACTGGTCTCGTCATTGCCCTCAGTGTCTATAGCGTCGTCATCCTCTCCTTCTACGTGGCATGTACCTGGGCAATTTTTCATAAGGAGTGAGCCCGTCTTCCAGTTCACGATCGGATTATGGTGTCTTAACCAATCGTGTCCTAAGTATATGTCAAGCTTTCCGAGCGCAGATACGCCGAATTCGAACACTTCGTAGTGAGTTCCTACTTGCAGTTTTAATTGTACCATCTCCTTTAACGCTCCTCCCAAGTTCGGCGTGCCGTCGGCGTTGTAGACGGGGATGGGTCGGTCTAAGCGGCGTGTATTAAGATTGTGTTGTCGTACAAATTTTTCGTTAATACAAGAGCCCGTGCACCCCGAGTCGACGAGTATCTCTACTTTATGTCTCTGAAAGGTATCGAGCGTGGTGATCACGCCGCTGACTGTTATCTGGTTCTTTCCTCTCCCCCTCACATAACGTTCCTTTCGTCTTTAAATTTTGCAAATGCCACAAGGCATTTTTTTCCGTCATTCCGTTCAACGCATTCACCGTCTCTGCTGTCGCTTCTCTTTCTCTCGTTTTATGTACCCATTGTTTCAGGCTTTGCACCGCTATTTCTTCTGGTTGTTCCCACACCCTTCTCACCATCCACGGTCCCTTCCACGTTTCTAATTTGTCTTTTTTTGTTGTTATCTTTTTGTTCCTCCATTTATGCTCCAATTCCCTGAGTTCATACATAATGCAATCGATATTCAGTTTCGAATCTTCGTATTGTACATCAGGGGTAGTAACATAACGTTCTTCGGTCAGTATCGTTGGAGATACGTCTACTGACCGTTCTGAAAACCCATTAACGCTGCTATTTCTACTTTCTCTTCCTCCGTCGCTCCATCGATTCTTTCCTTCCACGTTACTTCTCTAACTTCTTTTACTTCTCTCTTAGGTCCCCAACATGCTTCCGTTACGTGTCCCAATTTTCCACAGTTTTCACACTTGGGCGCGTTCATCGTCCACTCTCTCACTTCTCTCCTCTCTCTCTTCGGTTCCTTACAATCTCTTGATATGTGACCGAACCGATTGCAATTATAACATTTAACCGGTCCTCTTCTGCGATCTATTTGCATGGCGTTCGGATCTGATCCCGATCCGGAAGGAGTTGCGGTTGAAACCGTCGCTCCTGTGGCGGTCGCAGTCGGTTTCGTCTCCTGTGGCGTTGACGTGGGGTTTTGGAAGAATCTCGGTCTAAATATAGGTCGGATCGTTGTCCCGTATAGTTTCTGTCCGTCTCTCCATGCTTTGTCCAGTGCCGTGGCTCGGTCGTACCACAGTTGTAGATCTCCCGCTGTCGCTCCATCACCGGGCGCTCCGTTCTCTACTATCTTCATTCCTAGCGGTGGGTTTAATCCTCCTTTGAACTGGGCGATTAAAGCGATTTCGTTGAAATCCGTCAGTTGCGCCCAGCTCTTGAAGTCGATGATGTAGTCCTCCACCGGTCTCTTTCCTTGTTTCAACTCCCTCAGGTGCCTAATCGCTTCGTCTCTCGTCTCCGTGGTCATGAAAAACGCCAGTGCCTTCGCTTCGAAATCGTTCCAGTCATCAAATGGTGGTTGATGGGTGAAAGGGGCGATTCCTAGTTCTGCCGGCCTTGGCGTTACCACCATTTCTCCCGTTGGTGATACCACTCCCACCACTTCGTCTCTCGGTTCTACTCCCATTCTTAAGCTGTCTCCATGTGTAGTCTTTCGCTCTTGGCGTATTCGTTATTTCGTCTATGAACTCCATGAATTCTTGTAGTTTGACTCCCGCCCAATTCTCCGCTCTGTTCGCCGTTCCTCCTTTTATTCGTTGGAGGGCTATCGCGATCATTTGGGTACCGTTGAGTACTTCTGTCAATGCGAAGTACGCTCTCATCGATCTCAGCCAGTGCGCTATTTTCTCGGGTTTGCCTTCGTACGCTTCCGGCGGATCAATTTTCATTTGTGGTCTGGGGGGTCTCGGAGGTTCTCTGAACGCCTCTCTTATTTCTCCTATCGCTCTGGCTACGCCATGTCCCGCATTTCGTTGATCTACTGGGGCGGCTGCCAACCATAGTGCTCGTACGGCGGCTGGTGCCAATGATCCTATCAATGCGGCCAATAATCCTACACATGCTCCTATTAACGCCTCCGTCGGTGTATACGGCATTCTTCTTATCTTCACAGGGACGAAGGGAGTTCTTTATACTGTTCGTTTGGTTCTAGTTCGTCTTCTCCTATGGATCGTATAGGTACGCCCAAACTCGAACGAATCGTAGTTTTACAAGGTCTGCAACTCTAAGTTTAGAGCAGTCCCTGTTCTATCTCGTTAACCCTCGAGTCCGGGTTTATCAAGCGGTAGTGGATACGCGCGATATGCAGCGTGAGGAGGTACGTGTATCTGAAGTGGGCTACTAGTGCTATCAAGCACAGTGACCGTCGAATGATTTGTACGTCCGTTGTGGGCAACGACGGACGAACGAGTGTGGTAGTGTTAAGAGTCTTATGATTTTGTTAGGAGGTAATCCCGACACAATCACTAGGACACTCGAGACTAGAAACGCAGATGGGAAATGAGAATAAGATTGCGTCTATGGACGACAGAAACAATCATAAGACTAAGGGACATGTAACTAGCATTCAGGTATATATACTCAGACTCGTCACTCCCACGCCGTCGTTCCGCGGAATCCTTAGGTAAGCGTGGGAACTTCTTGTAACTAAAAGAAAAGAAAATGAAATGAAATAAAAACAAAACCTCGATCGTTACACACATAACATATTCTCCAGTTGTATCTGATCTTGCTGCTTTATCTCAGGAGGATTGTCAATGGGTTGTGGGGTGCAAGATAGTGATGGTGCTGCTTCTTCCCACATTCCCTGACTTGCATAGGTGTCCCTGATGGTGTGGCCATCCTCATCATCAGGTCTAAGCTTTGCTTTTCTTGCATTCTCCACCTCTACATCCAGCTTATTTGCTTCATCCAACTGTCCCTGATTCTCACAAGTTGACAGTGTCAAATCATCATTTAAGATATCTGATTTAGATTTAATTGAACTATCTGGGCAGTCCAATCCAAATTCTGGTTTCAACATGTTTGTCACATGTACCTGCAGCTTTTGTGCTTCACCTGATCTTCCCTGAGTTAAATACATTAAGGACAAAGTGGCCATGCTGGTGAGAGTGTCTGGATGATCTGATCCAAGCTTTGCTTTTCTTGCATTCATTACATCAACACACAATTTCTCTGCTTCATCCCACCTTCCCTGGTTTGAGTATGTCGTCACTAGATTGGCCATGCTGGTGAGAGTGTCTGGGTGGTCTAATCCAAGCCCTGCCTTTCTTGCATTCATTACATCCACACCCAGCTTCTCTGCATCTTCAAACCTTCTCAGGTTCAAGTATGTGGTTACCAAATGGCCCATGCTGGTAAGTGTGTCTAGATGGTTTGATCCAAGCTTTGCTTGCCTTACATTCATCACATCAACTTCCAACTTCTCTGCATCACCCCACCTTCCCTGATTCCCAAATGTTAGTGCTAAATTGGTCATGGCAATCAGAGTGTCAGGGTGTTCTAGACCAAGCTTTGCTTTGCATGCATTCACAATATCCACCTGCAGCTTCTCTGCCTCATTCCACCTTCCCTGATTACAGTATGTTGATGCCAAATGGGCCATGCTGATGGAAGTGTACTGATGAAGTGATCCAAGCTGTGCTTTTCTTGCATTCACAATGTCTGCTTGGAGCTTTTCAGCCTTATCCCATTTTTTCTGACTGTTGTATGTTGATGCCAGATGGGTCATGCTGTTGAGAGTGGATGGATGATCTATTCCAATCCTTTCTTTGAAAGCATCCACAACATCCACCTGCAGCTTCTCCGCCTCTTCCCACCTTCCCTGGTTGTGATACAGATATGCCAAATTATTTATGGCAGTGAGAGTGTCAGGATGTTCTGATCCAAGCTTTGCTTTTCTTTCATTCATCACATACATTTGCAGTTTCTCTGCTTCATCCCACCTTCCCTGTTTTGAGTATGTCAATGCCAATTCATTCATGGCAGTGAGAGTAGCTGGGTGGTCTGATTCATGCCTCAACTTGAATCTATTTATTGCATTCACCTGCAGTTTCTCTGCCTCATCCCACCTTCCCAAATTCCTGTACGATGCCCCCAAATTAGTCATGCTGATAAGAGTGCTTGGGTGACTTGAACCAAGTTTTTCTATGCTTATTTTCATCACTTCCACCTCCAGATTTACTGCTTCATCCCACCTTCCCTGATTCCTGTATGTTGCTGCCAGATTGACCATGATGATCAGAGTGTCCGGATGGTCTGATCCAAGTTTTGCCTTGAATCCATTCATTACATCTACTTGTAGTTTTTCTGCTTTATCCCAATGTCCCTGATCCCAGTATGTTGATGCCAAGTTAGCCATGCTGGTGAGAGTGGATGGGTGATTAATTCCAAGCTTTGCTTTAACAGCATTCATCTCCTCCAACTGTATGTTCTCTGCATCATCCCACCTTCCCTGTTCAATGTACAACAATGCCAAATTATTCATGGCAGTGAGAGTATCTGGGTGGTATGCTCCAAGATTTTCTTTTCTTGCATTTATCACCTCCATCTCCAGTTTCTCTGCATTATCCCACCTTCCTTGTTTCTGATATGTCAGTGCCAAATTGTGCATACTGCTGAGGGTGTCTGGATGGTCTGATCCAAGCTTTTCTTTTCTTGCATTCATGACATTCATATTCAGCTTCTCTGCCTCACCCCACCTTTCCTGTTTCATGTATGTTGATGCCAAATTATACATGGAAGTGAGTGTGTCTGGATGGTCTGATCCAAACTTTGTTTTTCTCACATTCATGACATCCATTTCCAGCTTCTCTGCCTCATCCCACCTTCCTTGATTTCTGTATGTTGATGCCAAATTATTCATAAAAGTGAGAGTGACTGGGTCCTCAGACCCATACTTTGTTTTTCTCAAGTTCATGACATCTACTTGCAATCTCTCTGCATCATTCCACCTTCCCTGCTTCTGGTATGTTATTGCTAAGTTATTTATGGCAGTGAGAGTGAATGTGTTATTAGATCCATGTTTTTCCTTGCTTGCATTCATCACATCCATTTGCAGCCTCTCTGCTTTACTCCACTGTCCCTGATTTATGTACATTGATGCTAAATTGCTGACAGTAATGAGTGTAACTGAGTGGTCTGACCCAAGTTTTGCCTTCCTCTCATCAACTGCTGCCTGTAAAACTTTCTCTGCTTCATCCCAGCTACCAACATGATGAAATACAAGTGCATATGCATCATATTCACCACCATAGTACTTCTTTTGTAAGTCCAGTTCCAATGCATATGAAGAATTTGACCTAATATGTGGTGCCAGCAACTTGCAAAATGCATAGTTATCAATATTCCAGTTAACAACTATTGAACCTGACAAAAGTGCTCTTGCTCTTTCATACTGTCCAGTCATCTCTACTTTTGGTATGTGGTTCCTGCTCCAGGAATTTACTAGGAGGTGGATTGAATACACATGATTATGGCTGTTAATAAATGAAAATGAAAGTAAGACCTTGATGCCAGCTAAGAACTGTAATTTGTCCCATTCTCCATCATCTCCCAAGAACAAGGTCTCATGATCCAGAAGTCTGAATGAGGATGAGAAAGAGTTTGAGTTTGCATCATCTCTTTTCATGTAGTTCTCAGCAGCATTTTTGAATAACTCCTGTGGTATATTGGTATGATTCAAAAAGGCAAAAATCCTCAAGAGCCTGATGGCAGTTTGTGCTCCCAGACATTCCTGACCAGTTTCATTGGCAGCTATGTGCTCAATCTCTTTCATGGAAATGTCCCATGTTCCATATGTAGATGTCCCATAATCTGAAGCACCCTGAAATCCTGGAGTATCCCTCATTAATTTATTCTTGTGCCTTGTGTACAATTTCAAATAATCATCAATGCTGCAACCACAGGAGTGCATGTATGCTCCTGCTTGGTCAATGGCAAGAGGGATCCCATCCAACTGTGACAGGAGTGTCCTGGACAAATCCCAGAAATGATCATCTGTGACATCAAGCATTGCTGACTTCAAAAGTAAGGACATAGCATCTTCATCTTCCATGCATTGAACTTCCACTGAGTTTCCCTTCATTGCAATCCTCTTTAACCCAATGTTCCTACTTGTTATCAGAATATTTCCTCCATTTCCTGGTGGGAGAAAGTTTTCAACTACTGAATAATGTCCATCTGCACCATCATACACTATCAGGAAGTCAGGCCTTTGAGAGATCCATTGGAGAGCAGATCTGGCTGAGGGTCTTTCATCTGGTGATGTATTGTAGGCTGAAGATATCTGTGCAAGTACAAATTCCACACTGCTCTCTGAAGAAGAATCAATCCAGAATATGTCAGAAAAACTTGAATAGTTTAGTTATCCTGAATCACTATTGTTTGAAATACTTACAATCCAGAATTTTCTTCAATAAATTTAAGGCAAATCTGAGTCTTTCCAATGCCTCCTAAACCATGCAAAAGGATTTTTTTTCTTTCCCCCCCAACATTGGAGATGAAATGGTCCTTCAGCTTCTGTAAATACTCATCTTGACCTGTGAAGAAAGTGCTAGAATGTTTAATAGGGGGTAAGGGAGGTAGGTTAGTGCCATAGTCTGAAAGATAGTAGTTGATCTACAAGACCAGGTTATTCACAAAAACCATATGAAAGTTCTGAAAAACAACAACCTCTATAAATTGGCTATCCACAACAATGACATTCTGGCACCCAGTAAAGACACCAGTCTGAGGAGGATCTGTTGACATGGCCTTGCACAACCTAACAGTTATCAATTGAGAATTCAGGTACGTCGTGGTCAAGAAGAAAGGCAGTGATGTCACACGTCACAGGGAACCTTGTGGAAAAGAAGTTCGCAAAGCCCAGCAGATAATAGATGTGGCCCTATACGATGACCGACAATGATTGCGTAATGCATATGAATGGTGGCTTTAACTGACTCGGAAGAGGGCATGTCACACGTCGTGCGCCGTCGTCAACTCCGAGTCAGAGTCCTCACTGGTCTTGCAATCAGAGACCGTGCATTAGCCTTCTCATCTTCATCATTCCCGCATTTATCTCCCAAACCCACGCTACCCTCTTCAAGATGTGGTGTGTGGTGCTGTGTGGGCCATTTGCCGCAAGCAAGGGTTCGAGAAAGACGGTCTAGTATGGGCGCACGCTGTGACAGTGCCATGACTGGCCCACACCTCGACGAGCCTCGAGCATCTCCGACGCTTAGCCCAACTACCTGTGTCTCTGACGCCCTTCTCCGTGCGTCAATCCACTCTATTCATCACCTTTGTCTTACAACTCCGACCCGTAGATGATCTTTTGCGCCTCCGGCCGCCCACACTCCCTCAAAGAATTCTCGTCAGCCATGCCCAACGCAGGCAACGCATCCCTTATCATTTAGTCTGCGCTAAAGCACTGAACCCGGTTCCATGTCTTCAATGCATCAATGCCCCGGGGAGGAACTACGATAGCTTTCAAACCAGGCAAGAGACGCAGTACAGAGGAGTTACATGCCCGTTAGGATAGACCGGAAAACGGGAGAGGCGCTGATCGCTGCAAGGATCCTAACCATTTGTGTATTTCCTATGTCATACGAAACCAAAGACGCGTCGTCCTATTGATAGCGTAGGTAGGTAGGTCGTGCTTGCTTCGCATCAACATCCCTCGCTCAACTTCATTTGTATTATTGTATTTGACAATAGACACTCGGATCAAATGACATTATATGTTACCATGCGGTGCGCCGGCTGGATGGTGATAGAGGTATGGAGAAAGCGACGGAAGTTCCGCTACCCCAATCTGTTTTGTGTCCCGGTCTAATACAAGGTATTTGCCAACCAAGAAACTGAAAATAAGATTAGCCAGAGATTAATTTTGGTGCAGGAGGTCATGACGTACGGGTGACCCATTGCCCAAGACTTAGCCGTGAGCTCAGGCATAGCAGTGCGGGCTTGGGGAGCTGATTTGGCTTTTGGCTCAATCACAGTATGTTGAGTGTGCGCTGCAAATAAACCGATGCACAATTTAGAATGATCAGGATCAGTGGGGTGCACGGGATGTTCGGCAGGGTGAGTAGGATTGGGTCGCGTGCCCCAGCGACTGAAGCTGTATCATTACTTAGTAAACGTTGAAACTCGTACGCAGGAAAAAGAATCCTTACAGATATGGCTCAATCGGCCATTCTCGCCCCCGATCACGCAGCTGAATGGTTATCGCAGGTGGGGTAATATCGCACGGATAACCGTACAGCCCGTCCTCCAGTTTTTGGCTTTCTGGAATTGATTTATAGATTTCATGCACTGCATCTGCGGGGCCACGGATGTACTGTGATGCAGTGTCAAATATAATGGTTTCATCCTCCAGACCAACTGACGTCGACTTTACGCGGATCTTTGCCTTCTTTGTCATCCAAAAGGAAGATACCGCGCAGGGGTGGTACTCGATATCACCAACGTAGACATTCTCGATCATGCCGATGTGAACTTCACCGAGAGTTAGACGATGAGAGAAGGCTATGACGTTTCGTTCGAGCTTTGTTTCGGGACTCATCCAGAAGGAAGGATATCTGAGCCTGGTACGATACTCTTCAAAGGGGAAGGGAATAACGCTGAGATAAACGACATGAAGTTGGGTAGAGAAAAAAGAGGAAAGATAGCGCACCCATGTCCTACTTTACCGAATCTCGATTCCAACCTCGTAGATGCAAAGGGTATGTCAGGAATCTCCAGTCCGCCAATTTCAACCGTATTTCGATAAAGCCACCCTCTAACCACACTCCCAAACAAATTGTCGAAGGCAGGTGCATTGACCCTATCACCTAAGGTGCCCACCTTGCTCGGGTCTATTCGCGGACGTACAGATGAGTCCACCCACATATTGAATGCAGCAGTGGCAAAAACGAGGTTATAGATGCGATTGCCAACCCTAACTCTACCGGAATATTGTGTATAACCAGGTGGTCTGGTGAGCGTTACTCTAAGTTGGTGTTTAATCTAATGAAAGATAAGAATCAACCGTGCATAGAAACAACGGTCACATACAGTCTGATCAGGCGGGTTTCTTGTAACAAGGTTCTGCAAATGCCCGAAATCCTCGCAGATACTATGTGCGTTGCTGGTGTTCGTGCTGGAGGTCAGGAGTTCATAAAATACACCACCATCCTGCGTCGAATTGATCTGAGTGGTTGCGACATCCGTACGTTGTTGACAGGCCTGTTCGATAGTAAACACAGAAACTGCAAGAGCTATTATGACAAAGGTCGTCAGCGCAAATCTGCTCAACATGGGTGAGAAAATACTTGCCAGAATAGCGAGGCAGTCGCCAAAGCTGCTCGATGGCGGCCATCACGGTCAAAACCCATACGCGCCATCGCTCCGCTGATACAACCATCACATGCATCAACGGTCAACGTTAACCCTCATCAACCATATGACGTGTAGGATCTGCATCAGCATCTATCAGCATGCACCGGCAACGGAGACGATTCCAGCCACGTGCACGTGCTTCCCTTGATTTGACTCGTTCGACATGGCTGCTCCAGACTTGCCAATTGAAGAGTGACCTGGTTCTGTCTTCTGCGCTGGTATGGCATCCGTTGGTCATCACGAGCTCTTCTTCATAACAGCATACCATATTAGAGTCGCCATATGCACAGCCATCATCAAAGTTGCTGTTTATAACTGCCTTATTTGGTAAGTGCTATGGTCCGCTCCCGCGTTTGCCCCAACCCATCAATATGATTTATCATAAAAGGAACATGTGTTCGCATCATGAATTACTCCATGTTTCCCCTCATAACCCGACGCTCTGGAGGCAACAGCACTGGCAGCAGTGGGAGCATTGAAGGCGATCTGCCAGTACCTAGCCTTAGCGGTACAGAGATCAGCACGTCTTCGGAGGGAAGTTTGAGTCCAGCCGTCATATTTGGAAGCGGTGGCGGGCGCACGGTTGTTATACCCAGTGGGCACCTATTCGCTGGTCGTACTGCCGGTGGAGGAACGCGAGCCGAAATCTACGGTACCAGGTAAGTTTAAATCGATAATCATCTTCAGATTTTTATGCTGAGGCGTCATGCAGTCAATACGGAAGTGGATATCCGAACATTACTGGTCCTGGAACCACAGGACGGGGATTCCCATTTTATTTCTGGCCAGTCGTTTGGGCTGGGAATGGCACGGGCTACCTCTATCCAACTGATGTAATTACTCCTTACATGCGAAGGAATCAAGCGGGCTAACTAAAAGATTCCAGTATGGTTTACCCACAAATACAAGTCGACCTGGAGGGCCTTTGGCTACTGCCGTCTTTCCGTCCAATTTCACGAGCACGAATACTACGTACCGCATTCTTTCAGACAACCACACACTCACTGATCTTATACCCCAAATCATCTACGCGTGTCGCTGGTCCAGCCTCGAAGCCGGCAATTTAACAGTTATGCCCTACAACGAATCCAGCCCACTGCCAAGACCCGAACAAGCGATACAATATTATCGAGCCAGCAGCATTGTCCTCACGCTAGACGGCTATAATAACACGGCAGATCTGACTAATGGTACATCTAATGTGGTACTCCCGTCAAATATCGACCAAAACCTCCTCATGTGTCTCAATACTACCATTGGGGTGACGGCGCCGATTGTGAATGCTGCTTTAGGTTCGGGTAGTATGGCCTCGAGCGTGATGGGAACGGCCCCGACGTCTGGACTGCTCGGTTTTGCCTGGATTATATGGTTGTTATTGTATCTATTGTAGCGAAGATATGCGTGAGTTTTTTTTCGCCCTGTCTAAAATGTCGACGCGCACTTACAGAAATTTAGTTTGTATTCTATGATGTCAGTTAATAAGCTGATGTATCTTTTTGTCAGCGGAATAATAACTATTTCTTGCGTGTAATTTTTTGGTGGAGAGAACGCATCTGTGGTTGGCTGTTTCCATACGAGAACGACCAAGCGTATACTTTGAGGTCAACGACGTTCGTTTGAACTTTTCTCGAGATGCGCGCTTGAGGCGTCCCTTCGTCAACCGAAGTAATCTTCGTAGTACTGCGCGGCCTACTTTCGGGAAAAGAAAAAGAATCCTTTCGCAGCTGTCTCACTGTCAACGTCACGTACATACCTCACATTCCAATTTCTATATAGGCGACCACCAGTTGCTTGGTCCCAGGCGCGAGACCGAGCCAATGTAACGGTTTTCCCTCTCTGCGTTGCGGCTCTGTAGCCGAGCGGATGGGAATCGCTTGAAACGATTGCTGGAAACGATCGGAACTCACTCATCTGTTGTCGAAGACGCAGGTTCGAAACTTGCTGACTTCCATCGCTAGTAGAGGGTGCCTGGTGGACAAGAAAGCACCGCAAATGCTGCCTCTGATCCAGGTTCGAAAGGCTCCGGATCGAGACTTTCCGCACTAGATCCCGTCGACGTCGATGTCAAAGCGACGGGTCAATATCTGACGAGCTTGTTGTATGAGCATATCGATCGTGTAAGTCATATGTTGTATTGATAGCATGTGACGGCGGTCGTTCGTAGCCTAGGATTCGACTCACATCAGCGACGAATGGGTCATCAGAAAAGGGCCGCATTGAGATAGTAATAATCGATGCTCCAACAGCATTTCGATGAGATATTGTACTTGCGATCTCGAGGACAATGTTAGGCGAGGCTATGATAAGCTGTTAGTGGGGTTTCATCATCCACTGGTAGAGTATCTGTCGTGCTGTCAGATGCTCTATCTTCTGCACTGGTACGAACTATCTTTTGCTGTTCTGAATATCGTATGATTCATTCTTGCGCTTCAGAGTGAGAGAATGCCGATCGACGCAGTAGAGATGGATATTATCATTTGATAGGTATATCGTGCACAGCCTAGATATTAGACAGCGTTGAATCCGCTGTGCTGACTCATGCACAGCCACTATCCCGCGATGCTGTAACTACCTTTTATGGAAAGCGCGCTACACACCATGGCCAGCATGACGTCCTCCATAATATAAAAGAAGCATGCGCTTGACTCCAACTCCATTCTCATCTCTACACTCCGAAGACCTCCGCAACCATGTTTGTCCTATTTCATAACTCGACGCTCCAGGAAACCCCAACCGCGGCGGGCAGTCGGCCGCAGAGATGATGCTCAAGTTAAGGGTGAGATCATGCTTGGGGGAGGCAGCAGGGGAGGTGGAGGTGGCGGTTCAATTGGTAGGAGCAGTGGCGGCTCAAGAAGTGGCAGCAGTAGCAGCAGGAAAAGCAGCAGTAGCGGGGGCGCCGGTGAAGGTGAAGGTAGCAGCAGCAGTGGCGGAAGTGGAGGCAAGAGTGGAGGCAAGAGTGGCAGCAGTTCCGGAATCAGCACGTCTTCGGGAGGAGGTTCGAGTTCAGCCGTCGTATCCGGGAAAGGTGGTGGAAAATCGGTCGTGATAACTAGCGGGCAACCGTTTGCAGGTCGTACCGCAGGTGGAGGAACACGAACACAGATTTATGGCACCAGGTAATCGATTCAACGATTTATTTCGCATCCAATGCTGACTTGTCATGCAGGCAGTACGGAAGTGGATATCCAGGCATAACAGGTCGCGGAACAGCCGGACGAGGTTTTCCATTCTATTTCTGGCCCGTCGTCTGGGCTGGGGCTGACACGGGTTACCTTTACCCGACTGAGGTGAGTGTACCTTTCATGCAGAAAAATCCAGCCGACTAACATATTAATTCCAGTATGGCTCACCGAGTAATACAAGTCGACCAGGAGGGCCCTTGGTTTCTGCCCCCTTTTCTTCCAATACCACGAATACTACGTTCCGGATCATTTCCGACAACCAGACAGTCATCGACCTTATAGGAACAATCACCAGCTCATGTTCGTCAGACCTTCAAACCACGAACATAACCGCTACGCTCTACAACGACTCCGCCCCAATACCCCAACCTGAACAAGTGATACAATATTATAGAGCAAGCAGCATCGCCCTAACGCTGGATGGCTATAATAACACCGCGGACTTGACCAACAGTACATCCGACGTGCCGCTCCCGTCCAATATTGACCAAAACCTTCTTACTTGCCTGAATGCTACAATCGGAAATGCGGCGCCACTCGTAAATGCTGCTTCGGGTTCGGGTATAGCCTCAAGTGTGATACGAACGGCCCCGACAACCGGACTACTCGGTCTCGCGTTGATTATATGGATGTTACTGTTGTAATCATAGACAAAGATACCCTGTGAGTTGTTTTTTCGTCCTCGTTGCAATGTCGACCCCCTCTGACGAAACTTTAGTTTGCAACGTCGGTTGTATATGATACTTGTGTCGTAAATTAATGATGGGTTGTTGTAGTCTTTTTGGATCGGTTCGTTCATCTTTTTGTTACTGAGGCTGTAATGTTATCTCTTGAATGTGTTTTGTCAGAGAACGACTTTGTTAGGCCACTTGGATGAGAGAACTATGGACATTGACCGCATTTATTTGAACTTCAACTCTCGGGACTCGAAACCCTGTCTATCACGATATAAAAGCGATCTCCAACGCACCTGATTGCGCACCCTGCTGTGTACAACATTACCTCCAAGATTTGTTGGCGACCACAGGTGGCATGGCCCGCAGATTCGAAAACCCGCTAACGTAACATTTTCATGCACTCTGCTACGGCCGGGGAACTCTCAGGTCAAGTTCTATGTGAAAATGTCAACGTAACTCGACGTCTGCGGCTTGAATCTCGAACGCTGCGATACCCCTGGTTATTCAGCAGAATGCGACTCTTATTGACTCCTTGGGATGCTGTTTAGTAGACGTCGTCTGACAAACTATACACCAATTTATTGAGCTATATGCGCTTCATCCACAACCAAAACTACATGTTTTGAACCGCATTTGGAGATGGGACAGCATTTAATCAATGTCGCTTGCTTCGGATCTTCTGTCAAGATACCCGGCACCCTGATGGAGGAACAGAACATTCATAGCAATCATTCCGAGCAATCGTTTCAAATGACGCGCAACCCGGAATCGCCGTTTCCACATCCATCTCCTCCGTCCTTTCCTGCGTCAGACTTCCACGCCTTATAATCTATTTCGTGCCGTTAGTGGAAAGCGAATTGACCACAGCCTGGAGCAAACATCGATATTTTGACCAGAGATCTTTGGCAGCAGGTTAGTTCAAGTCATCAATTGATCGTTTGAACTTTGATGGTCGGGTTCGAAAGTCGTCAACTTCAAGTTACCATCTGTTACCATCTTTTTCCTGATCCGTCTGCGAACTCCGACATACTGCTAATAGTATAAAGCCATACGTATGAGATTTTTTCGGCCTACACTGCAGCGCAGTCCACTTCTTCTCAGCGTGCTGGCCACTTGAGAACACCTCTCTCTAATTCACAAACTCGACAACGTCACCATGGTTAAACTAAGCATGATCGCACTCATTCCGCTGATCTTGTTCGCTCAAATTTCACTCGCCGCTCCCGTCAATGGACCCGGCGACACGTACGCATCATTATTGTTCTTTGACAGAAAAAGCAGCGCTGATGTTGGTTCGTTTGATTTAGCACTACTCCCGCCACCACTGGCACCACTGCCAACAAGTAAGGCTTGCAACTTTTTCTGGCCTAATTCGAGACGGCTCAACATTGACTTTAGTGCGGGGCATTCAGGCAATCAGAAAGCAGCGACTCCAAACAAGTAAGGCTTGCGACTTTTTCTGGCCTAATTCGAGACGGCTCAATATTGACTTTAGTGCGGGGCATTCAGGCATAATGACAAAGATTAAAAAATGTTTGGGGATAAAATGCCCAAAGTTGAAAACAATACTGATGAATTCCCGATGTGGCAACCGTAAGATGTTACACTATTCAAGGTGTTGAGCAGCTAAAACAGTTGTTCTTCAAGGGGCAAGCCTATAAGGTACTGATGAGCATATGGTTTTTTTTGAGAGTGCGATTGGGATGAGTTGGAGTCATAGGACGTTGGAAGGAATTTTGCGAGTTAAATATTATATAAGTGGTGTTTGCAATCGCAATTTGGACATCATGAGAGCCCGGTGTGCACACGACCAGTGAAACAATTATCCGACGCGGGATCTGAGGCCTAGAATCCCATGAAATTTGTAAAGGTGAAGAGTCCCAGACCAGTAGAGGTTGAGTTGGACTCGGAGTCGTTCCGTAGTGGGAATGACATAATTTAAAGCCAACGTTCGAGCAGGCCTCTGAGTCTTGCGTACTTCAAGCTTGTGAGTGGTTGCGGCTCGGCGTTGTTGGAGCTAAAAGGCGTTGGTCATTTGCCCATCTCTATGTACATCGTACCTCATACATATACTAGCGATAGGACATCTCGTACACATGCAATAGGTGTAGTGCTAGTAATGTGCGCTTCTCTGAGTTTCTAGATGACGAGCATAGTACCGTGCGTTCGGGAGGTAGTTGGATATGGTGAACGCTCTGCACTGTCATGCGGAGCGGTCAGATTGGACACGAAAAGGCGAAGACGCGTGCATACCGTCAAGTTTCTCCGGACTCGGCGCGATTGGAAGAAAGAGGGACGTCAGGATGGTTTCGGAATCCGCGCTGGCGTACGTCAAGACAGGGGGAAACTGGATTTTCATCGCGAATGCCGTTGGCCGGGGGAGCGTTAACCAGCCCACAGGAAGGGAAGAACACGTCCTTTGCAAGTCCTGGACCCTTTTGTCCGTCTCCGTCGTTTTCCACCCTTGCGCCGCATGGCCTGGTCCGCACTTTGCTTGATAGGACACCTTGTAGTCATTCGCCGACAATAACGAGAGGGGCGTTCAGAGCCGAAATCACGGCGCTAGCGAGACAATTGTTCGTCTTCTGAAAATCGACAGGCCCGTGGTACAGATATCTGAGAGAAGAGGCTATGTTGCGCTCAGGACCGCACAGGAGGGCCACTGTTACTACGCTGGATTGGTTGGACTGAGGAAAAGGAAAATAGGAATGCTGATTTTTGGGCGATTAATTGGGTCAACGCCATTAGAAGAAAGGCGACACGTAGTAGGGAATCGACTCTTGTGCATAGTCAAAGGAAAAGGATGGCGGAGCCGGTACACATCAAATGGTGCTTTCTCGTCTCCTCGTATCTCTCCATCTCGCCCGACTCCATACAGCACTTCATTCGCTGTCATTGGTTCGGTATGTTTCATTAGTAACCGACTCTTCGTCCATCTCCTCATTATAGTAACCGGCATCGCCCTCAATCCATGCACGACCCGCACCCACCTCCCTATCCATGCAAAACCAAAGGTACACACGAAGAGATGCGAAACGGAAGGGCGGCTTGCAAAGGTATTGTTACCCTTTCCCGTACACGTATGTGAGTGAACTGACTACTTTCGTAAGCGACCCTTCATCTAAGCTGTAAAACCGCACCTTTCCTCCAGTTATCGTCTAACTCTGCGACTTCACTAGTCGATCTTCTAAATCAGGAAGATACGAAGGGATGAAGGATGGCATCAACATAGGCAAACGTTGAACAGCAGCTACGATATTGGTTATGTAATTCACATATCACCCTACTACATCCATCCTAGGCACGACTCTACAGCATTCACAAGTACAGCTACAGTATGGTTCCCATGTGTTGGTGGCGCCACACCCCATAAAAAGCACAGGCGACAAATCTCTCCCACTCCATTCTGACTTCACGATCCAATGTTGGTCCCGCAGGCTTTCAACATAACTCGACGCACGGAGAAGCCTTGTCCGCTGCCCAAGCTCAACCATGAAAATGATGATATAGGCTTTCGTGTTGCGGTCAGGCAAGAGGGAGGCGAAGGTGGTGCAGATGAAGGGGGTGATGTTGGCGGCGATGTTGGTGGTGATGGTCGGCGGCGATGGAGAAGGTAGTACCAGCGGTGATGACTTGGTTCTGAAGTCAGCACATCTTCGGAGGGAGGTTCGAGTCCAGCCGTCATATCTGGAAGGGTGGTGGTGGCCTCGGCATTATACCCGACGGGGAAACTATTTGCGGGTCGTACTGCAGGTGGAGGAACGCGAGCGCTGATTTGGAACAGGTTAGTTCAAGTCGACAATTATCCTCCGATCCTGACTTTGAGTTGTCGCGCAGTCAATACGGAAGTGGATATCCGAACATAACTAGCCCCGAACCGCTGGACGAGGATTCCCATTTTACTTCTGGCCAGTGGTTTGGGCAGGGAACGGCAGGGTTACCTCTACCCAACTGATGTAATTATTCCTTTTACGCAGAAAGAATCAGGAAGACTAACTGGTGAATTTAGTATGGATTGCCCACGAATACAAGTCGACCAGGAGGGGCCTTGTTTACTTCCATCTTCTCTTCAAATACAACGAACACCATGTTCCGAATTCTTCGGACAACCAGACGGTCATCGATCTCATAAGTACAATCACTAGCCCATGTTCATCAAACCTTCAAACTACGAATATAACCCTACGGCGTACAACGAC
>WION01000758.1:0-21181 GCA_015039365.1 Amanita rubescens
TCGATTATGAGAAGAGGTTCAAACTGGCCGTTTTCTGACGAGTATGTTTTCACGGGCGACGATAATTCGAATTTGGCCGAAGATTCGCGTTTACCTGCGTGTTAAATCAGCGGACCCTATCGTTTTTTGTTGGTGGTGGTGGAAACTGACACAATCCACACCGCCAAACGAAATGTGCTGTGGCGTGCTTGCCGCCCGATACTTCGTATTCTTCCTGGGCGAGAGATAAGTAAGATATGTGAACGATATCAAATGACTCGATGTACTCGGCGATTCATAGAGATCCATTTTGGATGTTCTTCGTTGCAACTGGTGCATTTCACCTGAAGATGAAATGAGAATATTAAAGGAAGTGGATTAGAAGAGTTGGACCTTGAAAAAGTATTCGAAATCGTCCGAGGAGGGTGTTAGGTCGGTGACGTTCTCGAGATCAGCTTTAATGGATAGTTGGAGGCGCTGGCGGGGTTGAGAGGTTTGTTCGAGCGTTGAAATGTTGTACTTACCACCATTGTGAAGATGTGGATGGATTGATCAAGAAGTACTCGGAGCTCGCCGATCTGGTGATCATGTAGTCGGAAACTTTCTCTCAGGTTCAGACCACACCTCGACGCGGAGTAGGCACCATATTCCGCCTGTTTACTACAGTTTATACAAACTCGGGATGGCTTTCACCCTTGCTCGTCTAACGCGCTCAGTAGCAAGGCATCGTCCCTCACCTTTCGCATGCAGGCATTTTTCGCCGTCTGCGACCACTCTTGTGCAGCGCTCCAAGCTTGACGAGGCGTTCAGCCACGAGGATGCATTCGACCTAGTTGACGATGACTTTGACGGCGATGACACTTCGTCTGCTGGCCATCTCATGCTAATGGATCAGCGCCAAACTCTACACTATCTGCGCCTAATTGAACACGAGATGCCAAAACTTGTTGGTAAGTCCCGCTCGCTTTTTTACGTACTCTTACTGACACCGTTTTACCCTCGTAGCATTCAGAAAACCTTTCGTACCCCCTACTTTGAAGACGCCTGTTGTCGTTCGTTCCATCGAGTATGCTGGAGAAGAGCATCCCGCAGCAGCAAAACGCGTCATTGTTGTTCCTGTGGACCAACTGCCGCTTACAGGTGAAGACGCTATCCACAAGTTGAAGCTCTTGGCGGGGCCAAGATGGACACCTAATCCTCCCGCTGATGCTGGAGTTAGTAGTCTAGACAATTGGGGCAACGGGTATATCAAGATATCCTGCGAAGATTTTCCAAAGCCTGCTCAAAATCTCAAGTGGGCAAGTGATGCTCTTGATCGACTGGTGGCAGAAGCAGAGGTAAGTCATCGTGATGATTTATTTTCCGAGGCCTTTGCTGACTATCGGAGCAGCGGTCTAATGAGGACTTTCGCGATGTGCCATTAGACATGCGACACGTGTATTCAAAAGCGCGGAAAGCGAAGAAGGGAGAACATTTGCGCGACCGGGTACTCGGGAGACCGACGTTAGCTGATTTTCCTCAGGAATGGCTACCGCCTAGTACTTCTGAATCTGTGTCCTAGACTTGGCTCAATAGACTCTCCCTTTTTTCTGCATGGAACTCGACAATATTGAATGGCCCTTTGATCACCTTTCTCTCCGTCAATTAGCCGTGCGTGATTTCAAAGCGTCGGTTGAAAGCCATCAGTCCGAGTGATCCGAGAAGGCCCAATTAGTACAAGAAACGACGGACGGCTTAACATGTTTAACAGAGACGTGCGGGCATACTTACACGTTCATCGTCCCTGTTGGTGGTATAGTGAGGCAAAAGAGCGTGAGTCGCACAACTGGTGAATTATCAAAGGTCAAATTGTGATAATAGGAAAGTATCTTTGTTCGTCAGATGCTAACGCCTTTGTTTGCAGCTTAGACATCTTAAAGCAGTCCAAATTGCAATGACCACCGCATCAATAGATGCAGGCCACGCTATTACGCCATGAAATGATAAATAACAGACGGTAAATGTCGTGTCAACTTAATACCCTGCGACTGCCCGCCCGCCCGCCCTACCTATCTACCTAACGCCCTCTCTACTACTTTATCCATGGAATCAGCTGATGCCAGAACGGCACTTCTATCAATATACCTGTCCCGAAACGCACGGACACACGAATCAGGAAACGAGTCGGTTCCGTCATCACCTCATAGAACCAAAGGGCGAAAGGCGGGTCATACGTCGAGATCGCGGCCAGGCTCTGATCGGTTCTTCGGCGGGGGAAGAACGATATATGGCGTATCAGATACAGAAGGATTTGGAGCCACATGGATATCGGGGAAGGGGGAGGAAGGGCGGGTGGGGTGGGAGGCAGCGGATGAGATGTTCCTGGAGTATATTAATATTGAACAGTGCAGCGAGGATGCCGCCATGTTGTAGTATGTATCTATAGAAATCATGAAATCGCACGGAAACACAATGTAAACACGTGTGGGGCGGGCCCCATGCTAACAACAATGAAGCAGCCGAAGCACAAGTTATCCTGGGTAAAGTCAGCGTAATATTTCTTGTCTGTGCGACGCTAAGCAGCGGATATCAGGCGCTATTGTTACCTAAACCGCGGCTTGGAGCGTTTGGCGCAGCCACCGAGGCCAAACAGTCGCAACATCGCCCGACTTCTTTCGCGCGTCCTGTTTCCTCCCGCTTAAAAGTATTTTTCCCACTTCCTGCCCTTCCTTCCTTATTCTCCCCTTCCAGATGGCCGACTCTTATTCCTCCCGTTCACCTGGCTATTCCTCTAGTGGCCTTCCAAATGGTTCATCCGTAACCCCCACCACTGCTTCCCTACCTCTCGCTCAGACATCCACCATTCGCAAGAAATTGATGGGTTATGTCGGCTTCGCAAACCTGCCTAACCAGGTCCATAGGAAGAGCGTTAGGAAAGGTTTCCAGTTTACTGCCATGGTCGTCGGTGTGTTTGCTTTCTTCCGCTTAAAGTTGAACTTGTTTCCCAATTTGTCCTTAGGCGAATCTGGTCTCGGAAAGTCGACCCTCATCAACACACTCTTCAACACTACGCTCTACCCTCCTAAGGAGCCCATTCCTCCCGCAGCGGAGAGGGCCAAGACTGTTTCCATTGAGAGCATCGACGCTGGCAAGTCTCCGTCATCCTCGGCTTCGAAGCGCCTTTTTTTTACGTCTTACGTACAGATATCGAAGAGAACGGTGTCCGTCTCCATCTCACCGTCGTCGATACCCCAGGGTTCGGTGATTTTGTAAACAATGACGAAAGGTAAATTTTCCGTCTTTCTTCCGTGTCCTCACTGTTAACGCAGCTTCTTCTAGTTGGAAACCCATAGTCGAGAACATCGAGTCACGATTTGACTCGTATCTTGAACTTGAAAACCGCGTCAACCGTTCCAAGATTGTTGACAACCGCGTTCACGCGTGTCTTTACTTTATTCAACCCACTGGTCACTCGTAAGCATACGCCGGCACCTTGGTTAACCTCGAGCTAATGTAGTATCATTAGTCTTAAACAAATTGATATCGAGTTTATGAGGAGACTCCATACCAAAGTTAACCTTATTCCCATAATTGCAAAGGCTGATACTCTCACGGACGAAGAGGTCCTTGCCTTCAAGGAGAGGGTTAGTATGAACAATGTTTACTTTTTGAGCTATACTCACGCATATATACTCTTATAGATCTTGTCCGACATTGCTTCCCATAACATTCATATATTCCAGGCACCCACCTACGACAATGAGGATGAAGAGACTTTGGCCGAGGCTGAGGAGATTGCAAGCAAGATACCGTTCGCCGTTGTTGGCTCTGACAAGTATGTTCAGACGCCCGACGGTCGCACCGTACGAGGCCGTGCGTACCCATGGGGTGTAGTCGAGGTGGACAATGAGGACCACTGTGACTTTGTTAAGCTCAGACAGATGCTCGTTCGCACATATATGGAGGAGCTCAGAGAGTACACCAACGATGTACTCTATGAGAACTGGAGAACGGAAAAACTGCTCAGCATGGGTGTTGCTCAAGATTCAACCGTCTTCAAGGAAGTCAAGTATGTCCAACATTTTGTTTGAGTAGTAGAAAGGCTAATCATGCTGTCAGCCCCGCTGCGAGAATGCAAGAGGAACGAGTTCTGCACGAGGCCAAGCTTGCCAAGATGGAGGCCGAGATGAGGATGGTGTTCGAACAGAAGGTGCAGGAAAAGGAAGCCAAGCTCAAACAGTCCGAAGAGGAGTTGTATGCTCGTCACAGAGAAATGAAAGAGTCGCTAGAAAAACAACGCAACGAGCTAGAAGAGAAGAAGAGGAGGATCGAGAGTGGTCGACCATTGACGCCAGAGAAGACTCCTGTACGTGTTTCCCCTTTGGCACATGTGAAATCCGACTGATTCTTTTTCCTTCACAGACCAACAGGAAGAAGGGTGGTTTCCTTCGTTAAAAATCAGATCTTGCCTCATGAACATTGACTTTCTCTCTCACACGTTATCTCTGTGCCGTACCTCTCCTTTTAGTACTTGTTTTTTCTTTCTTTCTGTAATTGATTTACTTCCTTCGATCTTCCTGTCTTGATTCACTACGAACGATCCCTACACTCGTTTTATATGGATATCCTCTACTGCTCTCTCTTCTAGTACGTCTACAGCGATGTTCCATTCTGATTGACGTGGAGTTATCATACTCTTGATGACAATATACCATGGTGTCGACACAACCAGAAAATTGGCTTGATCAACAACTACAAACCGACACTCTTACCTGCTTTCACTCACGATCCGAGACCCTGAATATGGCCGAAATACAAGCCCTCTTATCAGCCATTGATGTCTTTAGCAGAGCCCCCGACAAGACTTCGTTAGAGAACGCAAATTCTTGGCTTCAAGAATTTCAGCATTCTGTAAATGATATTTCGCCTGTGGCCAGTCTCCCGACCAGCACCTCTGATTGTGTCCCACTCCGCCCTGTCTGCTAGCCTGAAGCATGGACGACCTGTAATGTCCTCCTTTCATCTCCCGATGTGCCCCCCGCGGCCAAACTATTTGCCGCCCAAACGCTTAGGACCAAAGTGAGTTTCGTCCAATGCCGTCACTTTCATATTTGTTTCCGATTCCGATGATCGTCTAGGTCGTGTATGATCTGGATCAAGTAGACCCGCAAAACTTGCGTGCCCTGCGCGATACCTTGCTGGCGCACCTCGAAAGGTACCATATTGGACCTCGTAATATTATCGTGCAATTATGCCTCGCAATTTCCGGGCTTGCGTTGCAATATCCTGATTGGAAGAATGCAGTACCGCAGATGATCGATTCCTTTGGGAGAATACCAGCGATGGTACCAACGTTGCTGCAGTTTTTAACTGTTCTTCCCGAAGAAATCTCAAGTAACACGAAAATACCTGTGACGGTCAGTGTTTCATTGCGAGACTCCTTTCGTCTTCCTATCTGGTTATTGCACAGGACCACGACTTCAAGGAAAAATTCGAAGATCTGTTGACCACTAATTCGAAGCAGGTCCTGGATTTGCTTTCCATGTACATTCAAGCTGCTGGTGCGGAGGCAACCTGCTTGTCTAAGATTTTTACTCATGGGACGCAGGAGTCACGATAGCTGTCCAGTCTCAGGTATTTGACTGTTTACGTAGCTGGCTTATTGCAGGCGAAGTTAGCACCAAAGACCTTGCAAAAACTCCTCTTTTCCCATATGCCTTCGAGGCGCTAGGATCAATCGAATTGTTTGATTCCGCCGTTGACGTCATTTGCGAGCTGATACATGAAACGCAAGAAATAGATGAAAATATGCCCATCATACAACTCATTGTGCCAAGAGTTATTGCTTTGAAGCCCATGCTGTTCAAAGATCGCGACGATCCTGACAAGATAAAAGGATACGCGAAAATCTTCAGCGAGGCAGGCGAAACGTACCGCACTCTTCTCCTCCAACACACCGAAACTTTCTTTCCAATCGTCGAAGCAATTGGCGAATGTTCCGCATACCCCGATCTGGATATTGTTCCAATTACGTTCCAGTTCTGGTCACGCCTTGCCTCGATGATAGGAAAGAGGACTTCAGTCCCGCCAGTATTTCTTGACGCCTATCAAGCTTTGATGAGCGTTATTATCAATCATTTACACTTCCCTTCCGACGAGACCATGCTTTCAGGCCAAGAAGCTGAAAACTTCCGTTCGTTCAGACACATCATGGGCGATACGCTCAAGGATTGCTGCCTTGTCCTGCGAACTGAAAATTGCCTCAATGCGACATACCAGATGATAACGACTGCACTGGCACGTGCTCCAGACGCAGTTTCGTGGCAAGAAGTTGAGGCCCCCTTGTTTGCCATGAGGTCTATGGGAGCAGAGGTGGACTTGTCGGATCAGGTTGCGGTGCCTAAGATCATGGACCTTATTCCTCAGCTACCGAGCCACCCTCGCGTTCGTTATGCCGCCTTGTTGATTATTGCCCGCTATACGGAATGGATCAACAAGCATCCTGCATACATCAACCCGCAGTTGCAGTACATTGCAGGAGGTTTTGAAGACACCGACCCAGAGGTTTGCGCCGCTGCTGGTCATGCACTTAAGTATCTGTGCCAAGATTGTAGTCAGGTACAGTATTGTTCTATGCTAGAGAAGTTTATAAGACTCATGTCTCGCAGCATCTTGCCGATTTTTTGCCTACACTCCATACATTCCTTAAGACCATCGGTGCGAACTTGGTGCAAGATGACCGGCGGCACATCTATGAAGCTATTGGACACGTCATATCGGCAATGCCAATGGACCGAGCAGCGGAGTCACTTAGGACGTTTTCCGTGGACATACTCGCAAATGTTCATGCGTTGGTAAACAAGTCGAATCCCACACAAGTAGAGCTGCAAAGTGTTGGAGGTAAGTATAGTTGTTTCTCATGGGTCAGGTTACCGACGATCGTTACAGAAGGACTGGAGAATTTGGAGGTCTTACTCCGCCTCGTCCGAACCTTTGGGGAGGAGTTACCAGCGGCCTGTCAAGACAGCTGCCCCCAAGCATGGGCAGTGTTTGATAGCTTGTTGATGAAGTACGGATCGATGTTCAACCTTGCCGAGGGCAGTCTTCGCGTGCTGCGGCATGGCCTGACCCTCTTTGGTCCTGCGGTGTTACCGATTGCACCTACCGCACTCAACAGAATGTCCCAAGGCTTTGGTGCAACGGCATTCCCCAGCTACCTCTGGATGGCTGGAAAGATTGTAGGTGAATTCGGAGGACAGGATAATCAAGCTCTCCGCACATCAATGCAAGAATTGTACGAACGCTCAACTAGTAAAGTGGTGTCTCTTTTGCAAACAAAGTCTGCAGGAGATATCCCAGATGGTAATTTAGACCTTCTCGTGATAGTAATTGGGTTTGACTCTTTTGGCTAGTCATGGAAGATTATGTCCAAATGCTCATCCGTTTCGTTGAACATGCCCCCGATGTGTTCTTCCAGAATGCGGCATTTGAAAATGCATTTAAAGCTTCGATGGTGGCTCTGACACTAGTTCATACGGACATAGTATTTGCTGCCCTAGAACTCTTCCGGTCCATCTTTACACACGACTGCTTGGATACAAGCGCTCCCGCAGCGCTGCCCGCATTCCCTTTATATGCATCGGCAATCCACAGAGTAGTCGACAAGGAAGGTTACACATTTTTGGGATACATCTTGACTGGGCTAGTGGGCGATTTCCCAGAAGAGTCTAAGCCGCTGGTTGCCTCTATTGTCCGGTCTCTCGCAATGTCATGGCCGACACAGATCCAAGCATGGCTACCTCCTGTGCTGCAGCAGTTGCCGGTATCGAAAGTTCCCAATGAAGAGAAATCCAATTTCTTGACAGACATTACAAGGTAGGAACTAGCCAGTGCAGTCTATAGCCCCTACTCACTGGAGCTCACAGCGCCGTGAATGATAGGCGATACGAAAAGGTAAAGCAGGCCGTTAATGGGCTGAATAGAGCTGCGAAGAGGGCAAGGGACAGAAGACATGTATTGGAAAACGCGTAGATGTATTAGTTTACAAAATCTATAAGATTGTGTAGTTTACCCCGTTCGGCGCTGCGCCAATCAAACCGGCTATTGCGAATAGTTCCGTATAAATCTCCTTTCTCTCAAACCATGTTCCACGTCCGCCGGTCGCTGTTGTGCGGTAGGTTTATTTCACGTATCCATATTTGCGTCTCACACCTCTCTTTTCAGTCGGACGCCGGCCGTTTTCCCAATCGGCGGTGCGGCAGAGTTATGACGATACCATAAAAAACTTGCTCGTCCACAAAGACACCAAGGTCATATGCCAAGGGTTCACAGGCAAAACTGTGCGTAATCGCCAACTGACAGGATATACCGTGGTCACACACGTCTTTCTGGATAGGCAACGTTTCACTCTAGGGAAGCCATTGCCTATGGAACCAAAATGGTTGGCGGCGTTTCACCCAGTAGGGCTGGCCAAATGCATCTTGGCCTTCCTGTGTTCGGCAGCGTTAAAGAGGTGAGTCGTACGAGTTGTTCCCGTACAAGAGGTCATTGACGCATGGTAACAGGCTGTCCGGGAAACCAAACCAGATGCTTCCGTTGTATATGTCCCGCCTCCCTTCGCTGCCGACTCTATCATCGAGGCAATCGAAAACGAGATTTCGCTCATTGTGTGCATAACGGAAGGTATCCCTCAGGCAGACGAAATCAGGGTAACGACCGTTCCTATTCGGTTACATTGTTTTAGGCTGACGGATTGTGCTCTAGGTTATGAACGCGCTTAAGAGTCAGTCTCGTTCGAGGTTGGTGGGTCCGAATTGTCCCGGAGGTCAGTATGAACATTACGTTTTCGACATTATTCTTCCATACGCCGCGCACAAGGTTATTCAGCCTGTGCGAGCTCTTGTTGTAACTGAACATTGTTTTCGCGATGCAAAACCTGACTGGACAGGACGTAACAAAGCTAATGTGCATCTTCAGTGATTAACCCGCTCGGTTGTAAGATGGGCATTCAGCCTGGACACATACACAAACCGGGAAAGATCGGTGCGTTCCCAGTACATAGTAATTGTTTACCGCCATTCTAAATCACTTTCAGGTATTGTGTCTCGTTCAGGAACACTGACATACGAGGCTGTGGCGCAGACCACTAATGTTGGCCTTGGTCAATCATTATGTGTTGGTATTGGCGGTGATCCATTCCCTGGCACGCAACATGTCGACGTTGTCAAGGTGTTCCTTGACGATCCCAACACCGAAGGTACGATCAATGTTGGAGACATATTCATTGCCGTTCTTAAGTTTAAACAATACAGGTATCGTATTCATTGGTGAAATTGGGGGATCCATGGAAGAAGAAGCGGCTGATTATCTGGAGAAATATAACAAGACAAGGGCCAATCCCAAGCCTGTAGTAGCATTCATTGCAGGAGTCACAGCTCCTCCAGGAAGGCGTATGGGCCATGCAGGTGCAATCATTTCTGGCGGTAAAGGTAATCGATTCGATTTGGCTCATATAATTAGTATCCTCATGCTGCGTTTGTAGGTGCTGCTGTCGACAAGGTGAAAGCTCTGCAAAAAGCAGGCGTCATTGTCACCGACAGTCCTGCGCATATCGGATCAGAGATCCTCAAGGTTGGGATTTCGTCTCTTCCACTATGTATATTGCTAATACTGCATCATAGGCGATGCAGGCAGCAGGACTTGTTTGAACTGAATAGACTAGAGTTACTTACTTAGCTTATATAATAGAACGTAACATTTCTACTCGTTTTGTCGTGCTATGGCCTCTTACTCTCCTTCATCTACTTTTTACGAGGCGGCCGGTCATCTATCGAATGCATCATCGCTATCTAACGTTCCAACGAGTGTAAAACTTGAGGTCGCTAAACCTTTCCCCGAGATGTTATCAGCCAGCAGAGTTCCTAATTTGTGCGCCCTTGCTTTTAGCTTTATGGCCTTTTCAAATATCTTACGACGTCCACGGCACCCTCTACTACGCGGCCATCTATATTCGACATGGCACAGCGCGCGAAATGGGACGCTTGGAAGAATACGGGAAATAAATATTCGAATCCGGAAGAAGCTGAAGCAAGATACATCGAGATCGCCAAGAACCTCGGTTGGATTGAAGGGGTTACCATAGAACAAGAGGACGCGGATGAAATAGACTTGAATGCGCTCGATGACGAGCCAGAGGTAAAAGAAGGAAACGCGAGCAACATTTCTGACAGCGGAGGGCTGGGCCTTAAAGTGAGCAAGGCGCAGCCACCGGTATCCGTGGAAGATCACAGTATACACGGCTTGGCTATTGATAATGATGTTGCTGGTTTGACAGCGCTTCTGGAGAAAAATCTTAATGTGGACCTCAATGCAAGAGATGAATTCGTGAGTAAATCTCTCACTTAACTTGGGCTTCTGTGACGAGTTTCTCCACAGAAATATACAGCATTACATCTGGCAGCGGATCGGGGCAACGTACAAGCTGTGAAGTTGCTATTAGCAAAAGGTGCGGACCAATCTCTCAAGGTGCGTTGTTCCTCCGAGTGGGAGTGTGTTTTCCTGGCTTACATCTGCTGAATAGGACCCCGACAATTTGACAGCGCGGGAGCTGGCAGAAACCGCTGGCCATGAAGATGTTGTAAAATTATTGTCAAATGCATCTTATACGTGATTACAATCCATGTAGCAAATATAAATGATTTAACCATCCGCAATGTATATATGAATAATGGCAGTACGGCGTTACATCCCGTGCTTTGTGTAATTCGACCAAGCTTAGCGCCATTCCGATTCGTATAGCGCGCGAGATTGAATTTCACATATTATGATTGGGAGGTCTGAGATGCGGATTCTGAAGACCGATCTTTGGGAATGATTGTTCTTTCGTAAGGATGACCAGGTGTTAAAATGTTACCCTGTTCAATATCAGTCGACAGCGAACATCCAGTAAATTCAACCCACCAGCTCCAAAAGCCTAACAACAGACTTGCTTGGGATGGCACCAACTTGAAGCCAATACCGTATCCTGTCCACGCTCCACTCTACCACTTTCTTGTTTTCACCTGGCATCAGGTGTGGTTGGTATTTCCCGAGCAATTCGACGGGTTTCCCATCTCTACGGCGGCCTTTGTCGATGGCGACTAGGTGAAATATGCGATTGTTACGTAGGCCATGGACTGCCAGGCGTAGTCGCATAGGCATGGTTAATGACCACGGTCGTTTTGGGAAGAGTAGTGAAAATCTATTTTTGGCCGTCTGAGGTACCAGCTTTTACTGCAGATGCAGCGGTCTTAATCACCCCGCAATCAATTCAATGTATGGAACACCTGCTTGTGTTCCTCTACCGATGCAAAGATATAGCCGCTCGACAAAAACTACGGTTTAATACATCCATTCGAATCACGCTTCATCTGGTCCGCTGCTTCCGGGAATTAGCTGGAAGAGAGGTTTAATGATGTCGGAACGACGCAGATGAGGACACCGCATACCATACAGATATTATTTCCATTCAGCAGAGTCTGTGCCAGCTTCGTTTTCTTGGTACCTTGTGGCGTCAATTCACTGCCGATTCACTCAGGATGCATTTTGACGCCCAGTATAGTAGAAACGTACTATTCAACCACATCTTCTAGAACCATATCTAGCATTTTACCGTTATTGATATTCATTTTAACAGCCGTGCTATGTAGACAGACTTACTGACGAAGTCGTCGAACCCTAGTAGAGTTCCAGTGAATTCACGATTGCTCTTCATGATAACCCATATACGAGATCCAATACATCTATCTATTAATTCTGTTACATGTTAGAATCATCATCACTCTAGATGGAACCTTTTAAGACATACCGAGTGGTAATATCTGCGATGTCATGATTTGAGACGAAGCAAAGTAAATAAATAGGGTCACGAGCTCAGGATGAGATAAGGGCTTATTTTCCCTAATGAATATATTAACGCCTTGTTACAGTCATTCAAGATACATGTTGAGGTTTGTGAGGACGAGGGTTCGTAAATATGGAATTGACAGAAGATATGTTGATAAAACACAGACAAAATTTGGTCGATGAAAAAAAAACAATTGCGAGGTCGGAGATTGTATGGAATATTTGTAATGGCACAAAAGGAACGGTGTATAACCAGAAGAACACTAAAGGCACATGTAGAGAATACAAGACGATTTACTGTCCAAAGCTGAAACCTCCTTGGGGTGCGGAAACGTCGGTGTGGAACTGAAAAAAAAATCAATTAGCTTGAGTTCAGTCTGTCACAAGGGCACGTACCGCAAAAGAGCCGGATGCATCGACATTGGGTGCACTGATAGCAGCATCCACTTCTTCCTCGTCAGGGAAGTATTTGTCCATGATGTTAAAGGCTTTCTTGTAGATTTCGAGGTTTTCATGTTGTTGCAGATTATGAATTGTTACCATGCCACCGGCTTCCTCCACATAAACAGCATACTGATTCATAGCGCCTGGACCCGCATTGATCCTATCCATCTCACCAACTTTAAGGATATTATCCAATCCATCGAGAGCAACTTGGATGATCTTATTGTCCATTGAGGTCAACAAATCGCAAAGCGGCTTAATGCAACCCTGTTGAACGAGGTATCGGATTTGCGATGGTTCTTGCAAACCACCTGAAGTTGCATTTGAAATCGCCCAACATGCCTCTTTTCTAGTCTTGAAATCAGCATGTTGCAGAATGTTGATAAGCGGAGGAATAATGTTGGCATCAATGACAGCCTGTATTTGGGGAGGAGAGCCAGCGGTGATGTTGGATATAGTCCAGCAAGCCTCCTTTCGAATTCCATCCTTGGGAGACGACAAGAGAGAGAGGAGTGCGGGAAGAGCACCAGAAGCAATGACAACTTGGGTCTGTAAGTCATCTCCAGTGACAATATTGCCGACCGAACGGAGGGCAGGGGTCTGAACGGCAGTCGAGTGATGCATCAACAGATCAACGAGACGCCTGCAAACACCAGACTCGATGACAGCTTGTATTTTGTCATTCGAGCCATCTGACAAGTATGAAATCGCCCAGCATGCGTCAATCAAGATCTCGTCATCGAGTGAATAGATGAGTTTTGTTAAGACTGTCAATGCGGGAGAGATCTGATCATCGTGACGTGAGCCGCCACGTAGAAGAGACGAACGATCAAGAGAATTTACCAGTTCCCAGTCTGGCTGAGGCGACTTGCCTCGGCAGAAATTGCTCAAAGTCCAGGTCGCGTTTCTAAGCATGCTGAGTTTGTGCTGCTCGCTCAGCAAGGTCAAGAGAGGTCGCAGAGCGCCCTGCTGCAGCACATAGTCGCGACATTGCGGGCTATCGCCTGCAATATTGCCAAGTGCCCACACTGCTTGCTCCCTGACATCAAGGACAGGGGAAGATAACAAGTTAATGAATTCAGGCACAGCCCCCGCATTAATCACGACCTGTGTGTGCTCCGCTGTGCCAGAGGCAATATTGGTAAGGGCCCAGGCGGCCTCAAACTGTCAAAAATATCACCATCCGCGGTATAATTTTACAGTGGCACATGACCCACCTGCAGCATGGAATTGCCTGTCTGCAAAAATTCGACAAACCGGGGAACAACGCCACATTCAATGACACGTTCGATCGGAGGGTTCTTCTCCTTTGAGAGGAGTTTACGGAACTTGGTAGTAGCGTCTAGCTGGCGTTCAGCGTCACCGGAAAATACGCCGCCGATCATCTCCTCAGCGAGCTGTGGGACCCAAGTTAATTGTATGCAATGATTATTATAAAGTAGACATGCTACGAACCGGTGGATCCCAGACTCCACCTCCAATTTCCTCATCGGAGTCTGCACCAGTGCTTGCGGGGAGGAAATTTCTTCTTTTTGAGATATTTTCCTCTCTTTTCTGGCGTCTAATCTCCACTTGTTGCTCTTCGCGGCGGCGCCTTAGATCGTCCTGCTTGAGTGCGCCCTTTGCCTTGTAGGCTGTGGGATTGGCTCGCGTTTCAGATATCATCGTGTCAATGATAAAACATTTAGTCTCACCCTCTCTCCGAGCCTTCATCGTACGTGATTCGCCGGCATCCATGATAGAAGTTATCTCTAGGCAGAGGGGATAAGCAAGTAGATGAAGATAAAAAGTAAGGTTGGTTTTGGCGCTTGTTTTGGGCTGTGACCTTATCGTAACATGTCACGTCCTTGATACAAAGAAAAAATAATTTAATTGTGACGGTGGTAATGCTCAAACTAGCTGTTCTGCAAGGTATTCTCTTACGTAGATGAATCATCTGGCGACCCGTCAAATTCGTTGATTAAAAAACTCTAAAGAGCATCAAATAGTGCAATGTAAAGAGACGACCATGGAACTTTCATGTGTCATTATCAAAGGGGTACTGGGTTTTATCATGTCAGCAAAAATACTATGGAGCTGAGAAAATCGTACCTCGAATGGTTCTGGGGGGTCCGCTTCTGGTGCATTCTCATCTAATGCGATGTGGGGTCCTGCAGGTTGAGCACGTATCGCGTGGCCATTAGCACCCGGCGCAATGGGCGGTTGAGTGATTGCTTGAACTGGTGCAGGAGGTTCAAGTTCAATGAACTCCGCATCCTCATCCGGCCGGAGATCAGCGAGGATCAAGATGCCACCCCCACTAGCATGTCCCTCGAAAGGTAACCCAAACGCAAGTCCCTTGCCCATCCTTTGCGATTCGACATTACTCGATACCGACCTCACCGGGTGATATCGCCCATCGCTTGGGAATGAGGCGAACTGCAGCTGTGCTGGAGTTACGCGCGAAAAGTTGGGTTTTATCTCATATGATGGCTCGGCCCTGCGTGCTAATCTCGACGTCGAGGCCTTGTTCTCATCTTGACGATTAATCGACGAGACATCTTCGTTCTTTGGGGGTTCTTCAGCTTTCATCTCCACGTCTGCATCGGGTTCGGCTTTAACGTCCTTATCAAGAATGAGTGATTGGCTATCGGAGGACAGAAATCAATACTTACAACATCCATGATTTCACCTTCTGCAGCGGCCTTGCGCTTTTCACGCGCCTTTACTTTTGCTGTGGTAGACAACACGGCGGCAGCAACCTTTGTCACGGTCTCTTTCTTCGGAGGTTTAGTTGGTGAAGGGTATGCAAAGAGACTTGGCTTGACGTTTGATACAAAATCAAACTTGGGTATCTACCACGAGAGTTGGCTGCGAATGGTTGTAGATGCATGGATCACTGACCTTGAGGTCTCCATTCAATCCGATGATCCCGGTTGGCTCAAAGGCTAGACACGCAGCGTGCGCAAGAGGATACCAATACCAAAACTGGCAGAACATGACCATGCCCACGATTGCGCCCGTGTTCTTGCTACCAGCACGGCTTTGTAGACTTATTGTGACATTTCGGCCACCAGCGTCGATCAGCCCTTGACCAACAGCAGCTCCAAACCGCGCCAGCGGGTCTTCGTGCTTGTCCGAAATAACTTTGCCATAAAGTGAACGGATGTTCGCCAGATAAGGAGAAGATGCTTCCGAGTGTTGCACTAGCACCATTCCCAACGCGATGAATGCCCCCTGCCGTACAAAGTCGACACTATCTTTGGTCATAGGTTCTAATATTTCAATAGCATCCTGTGGTTGGAATTCCGTCAGTGGCCACTGGGACAATAGTCAGAAATGACTATACCTGTAAGCCAGTGCCAGCACAGGCGATACCCAAAGCCAAGGTGGCTCCGGATCGTACGTGCGGATTGTAACTTTCGCTCAACAGTTGGACAATCCGTGGAACTTGGGTCGGGTTTTTGAACAATAGAAAAGCTAGCGATGTAACCGCCGCCCTCCGGACATCATCCGATGTGTCGGAAACAGCGATATGCAATAGTTTGCGGACTGCATCATTGTTGGAAGTCCCTGCATAGGCCAAAGCCAGCGTGTAGACTCCACCATAGCGCAAAATGGGATCCTAAAGGTCTGTGAGTCTGGATAACGTCGTATCGAAAGCTTTGAATGACCTTTTCAGCTAACAATTGATCAATTGTCTCATTAGCTTGTTCTTGTCTACCATAAAAGATAAACGCGATTCCAACCGCAAGGCCACGTATGATTTTCTCGTGTTGCGTTTCACGTGTATATGATAGCATTTCCCGAATAGGCTCCTCTGCCGCAGTTCCAAGCATCGTGAGACCCATCGCGTATCCAGCAGCCTCGCCAGCGATAGCTGAATCCATGTACAGAGCTCGTTTTAAATCTTCAAATGCTTCCATGTTCTTGGAGCCCATGCCTGCAATTCCTAATCCCAGAGCTGCGCCGTGCTGAACAATTTCACCGTTTGCGGTATTCAATGTATCCCGCAAATACGTCGTCACAGCTGTGCCTGTCCCGCATCCCGCATTAATGAGACCCAGCGCGTAGAGGGCGCCTCCTTCGGAATATGATGCTCCCTGGACGTTGCTTTCACCGCCACTCTGAGGAAGGTAGGGTCCAAGTATGATCATTCCTTGCTCAAAGTAGCCCTTATGGATGACCCCTAACCCAGCGGTGGCGGAGAACTTTGACCAATTCGAAGCGAGACCGAGCCACTCAAGATTATCGCGCAAGAAGACGTCCGACGTTGTTCCTGCGTGCATGAAGGCATTTTGAAGTGTCAAAGCCGTATGATAAATGGAAGAGCGTGCTTCTAACACATCCTATAAGAGTAGTGTAAAATTAAACCCTAAAAAAGGTGCAGAGCTTACTTTAGTGTGCTTCAGAATAAGAAGATCCGCGTGGTTATTTCGCTTGAGGAATTCAAGATAGAGCTTAATGGATTCTTGGCCAGTCAGGATGTTGCGCAGCTTATCATATGTTTCCTTGGTTTTCTGTATAGACTGAGTCTCGAAGCCGGCAAAACATGTATGATCAACGTACCTCATCTCCTTCAGGAAGTTGATTACGAATGCTTTCTAAAAAGTCTTGCGAACCTCCCTCGGCCAAATCGAATGCAAATTGAAAAGCTAAAAGTTTCTCTTTTGGGATCAATGACGTCAGGAACGGTACTGTAATTGATGGCTTGCTCAAGGTGATAAGCAACCGCATCAGAGCATGGATGTGTGGCAATCTATCGCCGGCCGTCGGAGGAGGGAACAAGGGGAACAAAAATTCAAGGACTTCGTCGCGATACGAGAGGGAGAATCCGGCATCAACAACAGCGTCCATTGTGTATGTGAGGAGAGAGATATCTTCGGTTTGCTTGTATATCGAGGAAATGATGTCTAAGCGGTGGGATTCAAGAGCAATACCAATGGCCTGAACCCTCACATTCAATTCACATCCAAAATGCAAGAGCTCAACTCACTTGTTTGTATTCTCCCTCAGCTATGCATCGTCCAAAGATACCCTCAATGATGGCTTTCAGTCTGACGTCGCCCTTTTGGTGTGTCTTTGATAGCTCAACATAACGGTCAATAGCTTTGGCTGTGGCAACCCAAGTTAAGTTACACGAAACTGGGAGATGATTGCACATACACACGACTGTCTCAATGAACTCTTCTGACCCGGAGACGCGAGTTTCGGCTTCAAATGCCGGACCGGCACCAAGTGCAAATGATAGGGCTTCATCATATTCGCCCAAATGGTAGTATACCTTGCTTGCCAGCAGAGCAGCTACGTCTCGCGCCTCCTTTGGTAGCTCGTCGCTTTCATACAGGGTTTCTCTGAGACACCAAATGCCTATAAATATGTATACGATGAACGCAACATAAAACATACATATTAGCAATTTCTTCAGATATTTCGGGCCAAAACTGGGGTACGAGAGCATTGAGTGCCCTAAGTGCATGTTGCTTAAAAATGGGATCCGGTTCGTGCAGGAGAGCAAGCACGCCCACTGCAGAGGAGTGCTGTTGAATCATGAATGACGGGTTTGGAAGCAACAATGGAGTGAAAGTCGAGTATAGTAAACTTGCTTTTGGTGACGCGTCCCCTTTGCTCAGCCCTGCTCATCACGCGTATTACGTAATATTGCTTGGCTAGGGCCGTAAGATCAAACAAGGCACACCCGGGGAAACCAAACACCGTTTCTCTCCGAACCAACAGTCGCCTTTCCGTATGTCATTCCTTGCTCGCTCTTCATTTCGCACCGCTGTGAAGCGCTCTGCAACCCGCTTCCGCTCTTTTACCACTGAGCCTGTTCCTGCAACAAAAGAGTGGATGTTAGAACAAGAAGCACAGGTGCATCATGCAGAAGGTTATTTATTATCATCTGTGGTACATATACAGTTATTCACTTGATTAAATCCAGAAACCACCCATCTTTGGAGAAAAATAAGGTAGGCACTCGCCACGTCCCCCTCTGACTTACCACTGACGCGTTTGTATCAGTTTCTATGTTTGCGCACCCGCTAGTGCGTGTCATCCAGACTAACGTTGTAAACCATTTGTAATTTCCTCCTAGTCGCCACTTGTATGGCCTGGGTGTATAAGGCCGAAGCTGAGCACGCAGAGCATCTGGAACACCTGAAGCACGAGAACGATGGTCACCTTCCCGAAGTTCCCGCATATCCATACCTCAACAAGCGGGAAAAGCCTTTCCCGTGGGGCATGAATTCTCTCTTCTTTAACCCGCACGTATGTGGCGAAAAATGTGGATCCGACTTGCAATTCTGAATTTATTCTGTAGGGGCAGAAGAACATGGAGGAGGCTGCATGACATTTCTGCATATGAAATGCTTTGTACTGCGTACCCGTCATTGTGGTAGAACGTTTCACTTGGCATCTGCATATTAAACAAGAGATTGTCGATTATCTTGTGTTGCTCGTTAAGCATAATAAATCCGGATGTTAAAACGTTTTCACATATTTGTTAGTTACGAAAGTATGTTAACGGGTATGCATAGCGTAGGTACGGCTACAAAAGTTCGATCCAGATGATACTGTATAAGTTATATCTGCAAAATTGTCCAGATATATATTTTACTGATGCAATAAAGCACAACGAATGACGAGGAACCTAAAGCGTAATCACTGCACCAACCATGGTACTGAGAATGACGGTAGCAAAGCCAACCAACAGAGACGAGGTTACGCCAAAAGATGGTGCGCCAACCGCCGCGTTCTTAGTTGAGGAAGCGGCAGCAGTAGCGACGGTGTAGATACTGCCGAACACAGATGTCACTTCACCTGCACCCGAAGTTGCCAGTGTGAAACCTTCTCCACCGGCGCTGGTAATGACGGTAAAGACATGTCCGCCCTCCGCTATCCTGCGCATCAGAGTCGTGTTCAACTATTTTTTACAAAAGCTTACATGTCGCGTATTCAACGAAGCCTGCGGCATTACTGGTGATAACACTTGCAAGGCTCGCAGCTACAGAAGTAGCTTCACCGTAGATGGACGTCGCCGTGCTGATGAGTCCTGGCACTGGACGTCGTGATTCAATGAGTTCATGATAAATTCTCTGAAGAAAAGAATAATACCATCGTGAGTAGCAACAGAAGCAGCGCCACTTGTTATCTGGTTAATAACACTGCCGACTGAAAAAATCGTCATTATAATCTTTTTACCAGAATTGTGAAATATTGAAGTAACATACCTTGACGCTTCTCAACATCGGCAACTTCCGGCACTGCTGATGCTTTGACGGCAGTCAGGGCACTGAGGGCAATGACGATAATCTTTGCAAAACCGAACATTTTTCAAAATAGTTGAAAAGGAGGGAAGAACGAATGTAAAAAAGAAAGTGGGAGAAATTGGCTTATATGTAGCTCCACCGTGTACAAGAATGTGGAGCTGTGCGGCGTTTCCGGACGCACAGCCACTCTTCACCTTAACAAATCACGCAAAATGCTTCATGCTATCGTCGCACCCTCTGTGCTCGCCTCGGATTTCGGTCAATTAACTGCGGAATGCAAACGTATGATCAAAGGAGGCGCTGAATGGATGCATATGGGTTCGACACTGCCATATTTTCTATACTATCTTGGCTGATCGGCACAACAGATGTTATGGACGGGTAACTCAACCTCTGCACCCGTATGAGTGGCCCTCATCATCCCTGCTTCAGCCACTTTGTTCCCAATATCACTATGGGCACGTCGCTTGAGGCCTTAATGTGTTCACTGTTAATACTTAGGACTGTAACCAGGTGCACCCGTCCTTGCATGCGTTTCGAAAGATGTACCAGGAATATTCATGGACTGTCATATGATGGTCTCCGAACCGGAAAAAGCATGGCATTTCTTTCACATATTGACGACTACTCACAGCCTTGTACTGCATAGTGGGTTAACGACATTGCTGACGCAGGAGGCTCGTTATATTGTTTTCACATTGAAGCAACATGTTCGTAAACGAGAATCCCGTGTAATCTGCTCGTCCCCTGACGCTTCTGCATACAGCTGATCCACTGTCCCTCATCTCTTCCATTCACGGGAGGAAGATGAGGGCCGGCGTAGCGATCTCTCCGGACACGCCTGCCTCCGCTATTACAGATGAGATTGGTAATGTTGCTGACATGCTTCTTGTTATGACTGTATATCCAGGTTCGTCTCGTGTGCAAGTGAACAATAAATTAGGATCACATATTTTTGGCAGGTCGCGGGGGGCAAAAATTTCTCGAACGTTGTGTTCCCAAGGTTGCTGAACTTCGTAGCCGTTTTCCAAAAAAGGATATTGAAGTTGACGGTGGAGTAGGCCCCAAGACGGTCGATGCCGTTGCACGGGCAGGTACGTCAATGTTTTGTCACCTACTGCGGCGTCCTTGAATAGCTTGGCAGGGAGCAACGTCATCGTAGCGGGCACCGCCATCTTTGGCGCAGAGGACCCTGAATATGTCATTGCCAGTCTAAAGGGCGCTGTAACTACTGCGCTTACAAAGGTCACGGATCATCAATGCTGCGGTAGATAAAAATAATGCTATACCGTATACGCTTCTATTCTAGATCTTCCATTTTCATTACATTCAGCAACGATGACAAAAATTATTGACTGTTAAGATCTAAGATATCATACAATAAGATTTCGTTATATCGTTAATGATCATGAAGAATTTGCCAAACGCAGACGGTTGCGGCCGCTAAGGTGAGGGATAATCGTGTCGGCCCCCAGCAAGCACAATGACCAAACAGGGAGAAATAACTTTTCATCTTTCCCTTCGCTACCTACCACACCAACCATTCTCCATACAAGTTGGGTATCTCGCCGCGTATATAAGCTTCGCAAGTTCTCTTCATGACAGTTGCCCAATCTAAATCGCGCTTGTCGTCTTCAACCTTTTCTTCC
>WION01000759.1:0-21090 GCA_015039365.1 Amanita rubescens
CACAGCAACTTGGAGCAGGAGACGAAATTATCGAGTTGGATAGAAATGACCCGAGTCCCCAATGGGAATTGCTGAAGAAAGACAACCCTTTCGGATTTGACATTGTTGTAAGAATCACATCTTTTCGTTGAATCCGAGCACCTGACGTCTAACTGACATAGGTTGAAGCCACAGGTTCGAGCAAGCTTGCGCAGGATGCTATCAATTACGTGCGCAGAGGCGGTTACTTTGATGTTATATGGCGTATATGCAGAAAGGGACAAAGTATCGTATTCGCCTTCAAGGATATTCGGGGATGAAATCAAGTATGACAACACTATTTGGACGTACTCAACTCTAAATTCTGAATTGTTTCACAGATTATTGGGTCCTTTGCTCAGTCCTATTGCTTCCCACGTGCTGTGGCGTACCTTGAGACGGGAACGATTCGCGTCAACGGCATTGTACGTGTTACCGTCCTCGTGACATCTAATGAATAAAATAACTTGATTAGGTTACCGATACTTTTTCAATTAAGGACTATCAGAAAGCGTTGGATAAGATGAATAGCAAGCAGGCGTGTAAAATAGTCATCAAGCCGCAATAGAAGAGAAGTCAGGGCTAAGCAAACATCGTCAAGGTTTCCAATAGATAAAAATACCTACTGTTCGGCTAAGCTTATTTGCGGCGCAATTAATCACAGGTGCGATATATTTGGGCAGTCCATATGGTCAACTGTGAGTCTGAAGAGGTCGACAACGTTATATTCTCGAACTCACGTATCATGATTACGGTATTAAATGGCGCACGGGTCTAGGAAAGTGGTGTTTCGGATGGCGCGGCTTTTCGGAGATCATCATTGCTTCAGGAATGGCAGTTCAATTCAGTCGCAGTTGATGCTGTGACGAATCAGACGCACAAGACCACTATTACTGGAAAAGGCAGTCTTGGTTCAAACGTGTGCAGTCAGCTCGGCCAATCAGAAGCGATATCAAGCACGTTTCTAATGCACACGAGCAATCTTAACAGGCGGGTCCTCAGGGGCTTACAGGGGCCTCATTTCCTGGGGTACGCACGTCCCACACCAAGCGACTTCTATCCTCTTCTCAACATCTTGTGTGTTGAGTGTACAGCGTTCGGCACTCCTGCGGCCAGCATACAAATAGTCCACAACAAGACGCACATCTCCGACCGTTCTCAACAAGCTGCACATCAGCCGTCCGCTCCCACTATGGTCAAGCCCATCCTCCCCCGCCACGAGCTACCCGGCAGCACACAGCCTGCTCAAGCAAGCAACGTGGATGCGACGGTAGATGAAGCACCACAGCCTCGCAGGAGGGGTCGCAAGCCTGGGCCACTATCCCGTACCGCCCGTGAGGCCCAGCGGAAATTAAACCACTCCATCATAGAAAAGGCAAGGCGGACGAAGATAAATGAAGCCCTTGGTGCCCTCCGCCAGCTTGTCCCTGCAGATTATGGAAGGCGGAAGGACATGGATGCCGATAAGCAATCCGGTGATCACAACAGCGAGGATGAGAACGACGAAGATGAAGAAGATGACGAAGGGGACGGCGAGTATGGCGCTCCGCGGCGGAAGACCGCCGTTACGGACAAAAAGAGTACGACGGGGAAAAAGGAAGAAAAAGAGTTCAAGCTGGAAGTCCTCGAGCGCACCGTAGCTTACCTTCAAGACCTAACGGAGCGGTGCGAAGACCTTCAGAGGGAGAACCAGCAGTTGCTAGGCGTGCGTCGCTGCTCTTGTCAGGAGGGCTCCCGCGAGCCAATTGGAAGGAAACGGAATCGCTCTGAATCGGCAAGCTCCGTTGTGGATAGTGATACCCAGTCGGCGCAGGATGAACGTCCCTCCAAGCGCCATGAGCCTCTTCCACCCATCTCATCCTGGCTACCTCTTTCCCCCGAGTTTGTTCGCCATTCCACGGATTTACCTCCACCGAGGCATACCACGGTTGCACCGGCGTTGCCTTCATACCTTCCTACACCCCCCTCCTCTGCCCTGTTTCAGCCTACTCGGACACCCATATCCCCACTGAGTTCAACTTCTACCACAAAGGGTTCTTACATCCCATCCCTTTCACTTGGACCAACGGCCCTGCCGCTTCCTAGTTTGACCACGCAATTGAGCCCGGTCAGCAACAAGCGTCGTCAAAGCATATCTCAATCTCCCTTGTCTCAAACCTCCTGTGCGTCCGTGTGCCATGCCGTTAGAGCCAACACTTAAACTTTCCCTTTTAGCTATCTCAAGCAACAAGGGTCAACGGGTAGATGCTTCGCCGACCTCTCCTTCCCACACCCGCGAAGACGAGACTGCCGCTTCGTTGCTGTTAACGATGCGTCTCCTCCGCTCCCCGTCCTCCCCTCGTCATGTTACAACCACCTCACCCTTGATAACGGCCTCCGTAACCTCACGCAGACCAAGTATATCAGGCCGTCTTGCACCACCTTCGCCACCTTCACCAAGATTGCCGCGCCAAGAGAAGTTGGCAGCGGGATCTGTATCGGATATGCAGAAGAAGAATGCACTTGAATATATCCCCGTCTCTCGGACTGCTCGCGAGATCCAGATGCGAGGCTCAGCGCAAGTTGAGACGCCTGGATCATTGCTAGGCTTAACGGGGCACAGAAACAAAAACTGAATTTGAATATTGTCAACGCAAATAAGCGCAAAACTGTATACCATTTGTCAAATCGCTATTCGTCGACATATGCAAACTGTATGTATGAAAAGATGTAATATTTGTATGTTCGTATTGGAGAAAATGGACTTTGGAATCGATAGGAATAACATTTAAGCGGCAAGGGAGGGAATGGTATCTATGGCAGTGCGCTTCTGCCGAGCGGCCCGGAGCACGGACTCTTCGCGGGCCGACCAAAAGTGCTATCCTCGAATACAAGAGCCAATACAAGTTGCGTCATGAATGATGAATGTATGACATCCAAAGCCTATCGATATCTGAATTTCCAGAACTAGATATACATATCTACAGAGTAGTACGTATTGTGACTGTTGATCCTCGAGTCAGAATTTACACTTATTACGCTCTTTCACGAAGAAAAGTCGAAGCGAAATAGTTGGACGTGTGCATCGCGTTTAGGCATCGTGGCTCCTTCCACTAATTAGACCGAAGACATACCAGTTAATATTGAAGATACTATCGTGCCCTTTAACGTAAGTGACGAAGAACGGATACACACTCACCCACATTGCGTAATTGCTGGTGTTCACAACATATTGGTCGCATAGCCAATCTTCCAGATCCCCAAGTTCAATTTCAACTACTCGATCATACCTGATAAAAGCTCTATAATGACAATAAACTAGCCGTAACTGCACGAATAGCTGTTGGCATACATATATGGTCTATTCAGAAGAACCTGATAAGGTTATCGATGCAATGCTTCGACAGGTATAAGTAGCCCGTGGATTCCGCAACCATTCTCAACCAACGGACGGACGAACTTGACTTATAAATGACTGCCAACGTGAGCTCTTCCTTTACACATTCCGTCGCCACCACTCTTGAACACGGTCCATCAGAAACGAGAAATAGGCGAAAGAGTGATCCCTACAGTAAATGCTCACATTGTTGATTATATTCCTCAAAGCCTCACGTTGCTATTCTGTTTGTAGTTCGTGGTCACAGAAGGCGTTCACAAAGGAAGGATAGGAAGAATTTCGAAGCAGGAGATTTCATCCGTAAGTTACTAAATGTGATCAAGATCATGATGAAGGGAATTTTTTACAATAGGACCCTGATTTGTGGTATCTGCGAGACGAAGAAGGTGCCGAGTTTGGACCATTACCGTTTAGATGGCTTGAGGTCGTCATAGACAAGCAGCTCTGGCCTTGGAACATACGTGTAATTGAAGAACATGGCCTTTGGTGAATGCAATTTCTTCAAATGTTATCTGAACGCGGCTACCACTGTACGCTGTTGATCGATAGTTAATATTTACTATAGCGTGAAGTCATGAATAACTACTCATTTGGGCTAAGGACCAGGGTGCTGTATTTATGAGACGTGCTTTCCGTTCCCGACTCAGATACCAGAGAATCGGAGGTGTGAGTCTGGAAAAGTTGAGATCGGAGAATCACTTAGTGAAGTTGGAGGGGCGAAAGAACAAAACCATGACAGGGGAAACGTATGAACGAGCTTTGAAAAACCGGCAAAGATTTAATCCAATACTATATCATATGTTGGAGGTGGCTTCCGGATAACCGGTAACCGGTGAAATGAGATACAAAGGAAATGAGCACATACATTATTCCTGCCGATCGTGCAGCATCATCGGATGCGTTCTGTCACCTAGGCCGTGAGGCGCACTGGTCTTCGACAACTAATACATTCCCAGGGAAGAATGTTCAACGAACACATTGTCACCAATACGGGTGCTCCATTGTCAACGTCGCGCCTTGTACGCGTAAAGGAGTTGCTAGGAAAATTGATGGTTCTGGGAGATATGAACGTATCGCGAAGGTCCGCTAATGGTCGCGCGAGGCCAAGCAATGTGGATGAAAGACTAAGAAGGATTCTGGGAGACGGGCTGCAGAAGATGGCATCGCGATTAGTAGGTGCATGAAGAGGACCTATGATGGATATTGTGCGGCGCGTTTCTTGCCGGATTGGAAAGGAATGTATACATGTGAGCAATCGTACTTGTAGCCGGATTTAGAGGCCAAACCAAGCGGTAGGCTGGAACGCAAAACTAATTATGGGATTCGCCCGAAGCAATGATAGCCTGTTGGCTTAGAATTGACCTTTATACATATCCATTGATGATTGGACCGCGTATGATAACTTTACTCTTCCACGACCAAGACAACCGCATGCATGCCCTTCTGAACAGTAACGTCCCAACCTTTCCAGGATCGCGCTGGAAATGAGAGACGAAACCTTGTCGTAACTGAACGGCGAGCCGAGAGGCCAATCCGAATTTTGCAACATTAATTGAGACCTCTGGGAGGTCGTGAATTCAACAGCTGAGCTTGAAGCGGCGGTCCTGTGAGGAGACAAGATATGGAAAAACACGTATTCGTCGACAACAACTCTTGGTGAGAGTGGAAGCTTTTAGTCGAGCGATAATGTCAAGTTCGAATCGTAACTGCCTGCAAAAGTAGTACTTTGATTATTTGACCGTTTCCATCCAGTCATGCACTTCCTGCCATTTTAACTTCATTGGCTCCAGGGCCTCTTCCATTTCCGCCGGGATAAAATGATAATCCACCCAGGAGAATTCGACCAAGTTGGGGAATATGGCCGAAAGATATACAAAAACGGCAGCTGGATCATCGATAGGCGAATCCAAGACCTTAAAGGATTTGGTGTTTACGTTGCAGATGCCACGGTTGTTAGAGCGCTTGATAATGCTCCTAGCATCGAACGCCACAGTCAGACTTTGTAACGCTAGACAATGTTGCGCGATCGAGTCGAGACCTTCGAAAGTCATTTGTGGCCAGTAGGCTAGTGGGTAATATGAGCGGAGATGCAATTCCTCCAAGTGAGGTAGAGCGAAGGCAAGGTTCCTCATTTGTTCATCATCTAGATCAAATCCGTGGGTTGCCTCCAAGGACAACTGAATGAGGTTTTTGAATAGCAAGAGTCCTGATATCGCATCCAAAGCCATAGGGCGCTCGTGGAACTTGAACTTGTCCATATGATGGGTATCACCATCAACGAACCTCAACTTGACCACCTCGAGTGAAGGATGTGTAATCCCATCGCGCATCAAGTTGAAGAGTTGCTTCCAATTATCCACAGACGGTGTGCTATTCGAGCTTGATTCGGCGCACAAAGATCGTAGTGGTGTATTACGCGTGATGCTTGTCATTGGTATTAGAAATTCGAGGTCGTCGTACTGGATGTCCAATTGTGCTAGTGCTGGGAAGCCACGCCAACCTGAAGGCAAAGGAAACTGTAATAATGGTTCACGATCACAATGGAAGAGATTTAATTTTCGTAAGTTGGGAATTTTGCAGAGGATGACCGCCGATGCTTCTGGAAAATAGTAGAGTGTAAGACATTGCAACGATGGCCAGAAGCGAAGGGCGTCGAGGGCGTCACGAACATCAGGCCAAGACCTTTCCCTAAAGCCCCGGCCCTTCAGGGATAACTCCGTTATGTGAGGTGATGAAGAAGGTATTGCGCGTATTAGGGAAAACCGCATTCGCTGAGATTGAGACCTTTCTTCGACCGAGAGATTTGAATCATGCGGAAAATATAGGCTCAGACGATAGGTTATCCGCGAAAGTAATAGGGTGATGTATGGATATAAATCGTCGTCTTCTGTGTCCCATATGATCTCTTGGACCCGTGGCAGCAGTTCCATTCCGTCAGCCGCGTGGGATAAGGTCCGGTACGATCCTGCATCGAGACAATACGGGTATTTTATCGTATACCAGCGGCGGGTGCCAAAAGGGTAAAGAGGGCAAAATACCAACTTTTTGACCCTGACGGAATACGTATTGAATCGGTGCCAATCTGTCTCCCGTATTTCCCTGCAGAGCGACTAGCAGTCCATGAGCGCCATAGCACGACAACATTGATTACAGCAATGATTACCACGTATCGGCTTCCACGTATTTCTCGTTCCTCCCAAAGATCACTGGGCATGCAACGAATGAGGACACTAAAGTCCGGTATTTCAGACCATAGCAAGTCGAGCGCCGTTTCTTTTAGGTCGCGACATGTACGCGATAGTGCCAAAAGAGTCTGTCTGTCGAAATTCTTGCATATAAGGTGGTATAGTTCTGCACAGAGAAGTACTCGGTGCGTCGCAGACTCGGTTCCGTGCATGGCACCAAGTTCGACTTGAATGTAAATACGGGTAAACAGCGACGCGCGTCTATAGTAAATGGGGTAAGCCACTTGAACCGACGTTTAATCCCGAAAAGGACGTCTTCACATTGGCGGCTTGAACAGCCATGCGGCGGTCCCGCAACGTGAATTTGATTTCGCCCGAACTGGAAAGAAGTATGAGGAACTCTCCTCGGATGCGTCCACGTTGCACAGCCAATCTCTAATCTTCAAGTCAGACTGACAAAGCAAGAATCAGTTGGCAAAACGGCTATTTCTTCTTACGTATCGTCAGCGTTGGAACATGGCTGCTCAGAGTCGGGCCTAATAAGGCGATAAATGCAGCATTTCAAGTATATATACCCCTACTGTAATCTTTCCATTAACCACCAGACGGACGAAGATTTGGAGACAGACATTGTGAGTTTTTCATCTACGAATCATATTCGCCACCTTACAACACGATCTTCTAGCAGACGAGCACAACTGCATAACTTGAATGGATGTTGGCTTTATGGTAAGTGCTGGTGTTGGTACTCCTCCAAGCCTAACGTCGCTGTTTGTTGTAGTATAGGGTCACCTCTTATGTGTACAAGAGAGCGACGCGACATGTTCACTCCTGCTTTTCAGTTAGTTATTTAATGTTATCGGTACGGAGAAAGAAATGACTCATCGTTATACCAGGCCGCCGATGAAACTTTACATCGCCTGATAGATGGATTTAAGGTCATATTTCGAATGGTGAATTCAGAATGTTTTGATATGGCCCGTAGAAATATCGAGTCCTATGGGATAGTTGAAACGCACTGGTTTCCGTAAATGTAATCAAGCGGATGCTGATGCTCTGCCCCTTTTGAACAGAGCCCTTCTCAGATGTGCTTCGGACGATCATCTCTCTCGCAGAAAGGTAAATATAAATATTAGATCGAGCCTTACGAAACCGGGGAGGGATTTCCTTTGGCCGCATGGCGCAGATCTAACGTCCTCTTCGAGAACTAAGCTTTCAAATGTATTCCTAGAGAAGGATATAACTCCTCTCCCGAATTTTAAGTGATAATCTGATAAAGGGAATAAGGAAAGAACGAGAGGGATCGCGATGATGTAGCGCGGACCGTAGATCTCGAAAGACCCTTACGACGCAAGTGCTTGCTTCGAGTGCGCAGAACGATTGCGATCGGGTATTTGAAAGTCCTGTCAAACTCAGGTTGCGGCACTGTTGTGAATGGCGGAAGCAAACCGAGTCACAAGTGACAAGATACAAACCAAACGACTCATGGCGCGGGGTCTCAAAAACTTTTGTGGTGCAGGTCATTCACTGTGAAATTGACTTGCAATATTACTCAGCATGTATAGCACAATCGCTGCCGTACCTTCAAGTTCAACCCCCGCGCAATGTGTCAACTTGTCTGAACACCTACACAGAATAAATACACGCTTACCTCGTTTAGTCGCATAGCTGATATCTGTTCCCCGAGCCACATCGGATGTTGAAGTCTTGTAACATGCCTGAGCACTGCAAAAAGAGCACTGCACGGAATATATAAGTATCGCCATCTCAATCGTTCTCGATCAGCACCCCAGACGAACAAGAACTTCGAGAACGTGCGCCCATTACTTGTGCATAGTGTCCAACCTCGCTGAAACATTTAGTAGCAACAGGAACTACGCATAATGTCTTCATATCTTCATACAACAGTGAGTACTGTGCCAATATTCTTCAGCGGGATCACGTCGCTGAACTGTTTAGTACAAGGTCACTCGAGGTCCTCACCAGGGAAAGACAGGCGTACAGCATGGCATGGCCCAGTTGCAAAGGGTAAGTTAATGCCATCTATAAAAAGAGCAGATAATCCAATGAGTTATTGTAATAGACTGGGAAAGTGGAAATATGTCTGAAACTCGACCAGCAGTGGGGAGGGTTAATTGTCGGACCATTCACGATGGACTGCCTCGAGATATTGGGTGACTAGCACATGAGATAGTCGGTCGAAACTAACTTTGAATTGTAATCCTGGCGTTGAGCATTTCTTGCAAGCACGTTGTTGCTCTGAGGCACAGTCATGCTACTTTACATGAGTCCGAGTGAGCGACGCTACAGGCATCTGCGCACCTGGTTAACCACAAACTCTTGCTGTGCCATGACGGGAGTGGCGTAGGTGCGAGTTCTGTGAGAATAACAGCCTGAGAATCATCGTGATATGTTTGATTTGTACTAACCATGGCGGAGGTATCGCATCGCTACAACGTGGCGAAACACCCTTTCATGCTCGCGTGACTAGAAAGAGGAAGCACAGGTCATGCATTACAGCTCTTTTAGTCGCCACAGTTTCTTCACGTATATAACGTTGCCGGTATACCTCAGAAGCCTTGTGTCGATGTCTGTTTGCAGTACATGGTCACTGGAGGTGTATTCGAAGGAGAGACGGGATCCATCGAGTACAGGGAATCAGTAAGTTGATGTTACCGGCATAACGAAAAAAATATGATAAGTAACTGTAACAGGTTGCAGGGGAGGTTTACTATTACCTGCGAAACGACTTTGGAGTCAGGTTTGGACCAGTAACCCGCGAGGATTTAGCGATCGTCCTTAGATCTCATAGATCTGGTTAATACGGTCAGATGTGATAGTTGAACGAATTGACTGTTTATTTTTGACTTTGGTAAACGCAATCAAGCCTATTGCGGGAATCTTCAAAACTCGTGAACGCGATGCTCCGCCCGTTGAGTCCTTTAGTGTCAAGTGTGTCGGAAAACACCGGGTTTCAGGTTCTTGCATCTGTGTGAAGCATCTCACAAAGGAGATCATTGAAAGCCGTAGTTAGCTGTAGCATAGCGTTAGGAAATTAGGCACAACGACGGATTGGCATCACGAACCTTGTGTTTTCACTTCGCATACACTCCCAACCAGTCTCGCACGCGCCCCTCACAGCATCTCAACAGTGCCTCTGACAGTTTCTTCTGTATTTTCGCAGTGTGTGCTAGCACAAGCCCTCCAGCTCCTCATTATATGCGAGCGCGTCTGGTTGACGTTCAACGTCTTGGATCACCGTCACGCTGCTGAACGTGTCGAGAAAAGGCTTTGTCACCGGTGCAAAGTGGAAAACGTGAGGCACGTGCCGCCCCATATACCTGCTGTCGTTTATCATAATACGTCCACGATGAATGGGGTGTTTGCGTGCTCACCAGGGATTCTACTGTCTGACCACAGCTCGTTCAGCGTTGCCGGCCCGGCAGCGTAAACTTCGCGTTGTTTGGCAAAGCTTTCCGGAAAACACCGAAACCGTCTCGTGTGCGCACAGACGAAAATTAAAGCATATCTGTACCCAGTGAGGTGCGTCAAGTTTGACTTCGTCATCGCAAGTCTGGTACGTTCTCAGTCCGCTCTATGGACGGTATACCTGTGCTCACTGAGATTATGTACAGGACCATTCCGACTTGGGTACGGCGCTCAACGGATTCAGCTTGAACGAGTCGGACGAAATGGCCTGTGCCATTGAAAAGACCGGGCAAGCTGTAGACGCTACCTGGTAAGAACTCCCTATTTTACGTACTTTAGCTGCTATTAACCCGTGCGACTGTAGTTCCAGGAACTCGAGCAAAACTGGGCAGAGCCGCTGGAGGAACTGGAAAAGAGCGGAAAGGAGGCGCAGAGATTGGAAGAGGCATTGGGGAGGGGGAGAGGCGTGACGAGTCTATCCCCTGGTCGTCCTTCGAGCGTTGTGGGGCCAAAGATGAATAACCCGAGCGAATCGGATAGCGGGGAGCAGACTGAGCCATCTGAACCCGATCATGTCTGCGATTGCGGCGGAGGGACACCACAGCGGAAACTGCAGAGCCGCAGCACTCGGAGGGTGCTCCTCTTCCCGAATCGCCCACCGCTACTCCATCTTGGAATCACCAAGACGATCGCTCAGGTGAGTGAGGAGTTCTTCTTACACGTGTCACCGCTGCCATTAACTGACTACATATATCGCGTCCGCAGCTGGAAGAAGCGCTCCATTTGTCAGCTACAGATCTCAAGTACCGCTGTGTACCGCCATACAAGCTGATCTGGACCAGTTCACTGTTCAGTCGCGGATTTGAGAGAGATGTGTATCGCTATGGCAAAGAGCCATCGGCATTGGGCGAAAAAGGTGAGTCGGTGTCGACAGCATTTCTTTTTTTTTTTTTTGTTTGCTGATGAGTGCGATGGTAGACTTGGGGGATGGAGAAAGTGGGATTGGGGGCGGCGCTGGTGCTGGCGAAGGACAGACTGTGAGGAGGGATTCGACGGCAATGCTCAATGGGCGGTGAGGAGTGTCGTGTCGAGTTGTTTATCGTTCAATGTCATGAGAATGGATTCGATTTCAAGAGCCGCGATGATCGCCAGTGTTTCAGCCGTGATTTGAAGGAACATCGGTGGCAGTATAGCCCAACTCAGGTTCGAATCAGTTCAACCCCGTATCTCAGGCCATGTAATAGCATCTTACAGAAATAACCAAGAACATCTACAACTTGCTCACTACAATGCCAAGAGTACCGTAACAGCATCAATCGGCAGCACTACATGGATTGGCTATACGAGAACTTGAAGCTGAGCGCTAAAATTCGTTTAGGTCAGCCAACGCGCGGGGCTGCCATCGGAGCATCGATGATTTTAGACTCAGCATAAAGCGGCAAGCTCGCAAACGCTTCTACGCACCCATAACCAGTAGATCATCTCACGAAAACTTGAACTTTAGATAGGGCTCAAAATAGAATGTGAGAAATCTCCGTATGTTCTTCTCTTCCACATCGTGTTCCTTCTCAACTTGAGGCATCTTCCATAGATCATGCTAACTTTGCTTTTGTCGCTTCTTGTTGGGTTCGTCGCCCTTGCAGTTGTATGGCGCAGAAAAACGGTTGCTCCTTATCCTCCGGGACCGCCGCCCAAACCATTAATCGGAAATGCGCTTGATATACCCTCTGAGATTCAGTGGGTTAAGTACTTGGAGTGGTCCAAACGTCTGAAGAGTGAGTTGCACTCTTAAAACGGTCCCAACTTGTTCTCTTGAACAACATAGGTGATATTATTCATATGTCAGCTATGAATAACCACATCGTCGTTCTCAACAAAGTGAGCGATGTAACGGAGCTCATGGAGAAACGCTCGGGTATATACTCCAGCCGCCCGTGGATCCCAGTCGCTGAAATGTCAGGTGGACGTTTGTAGTAATTACACTCTTTTGACGTTCGTTTTACAGGCTAGGAATCATCAACCTCACTGGGGTGCTTCCTTATGGTGAACAATTTCGGCGACACAGAGTAATATACCACGAAGGCCTGAGAAAGGAGTTTATGCCACTCTACCATACCACGCATGTGGAAAAAGTCCATTGCATGATTGATCGGCTCCTCAGCGATCCAGAAGGCTTCAGATCCCATTGCAAATGGTGCGTTTCAATACAAACCCCGACCACTAGGTGTTCATTCTTTCTGCAGGCTAGCCGTCGCTTTCACCATGTCCACGACGTTTGGATATGATATTCCGGTCCAGGGCACAGATTCTCGATATACCGGTTTAGCAGAACAGGTCATAGCTGCGACATCTAAGCTTTTCCAGTCAGGAGGGACGCTTGTCAATGTCTTTCCTCTTCTCAGGTTTATACCTCCTTGGGTTCCTGGAGCATCGACACAGAGATTTGCAGCCAATGCCAAGAAGGCGTGGATAGCTTACCAAAACGAGGCTTTTGAAGACGTGAAATCAAATTTTGTATTGAAGTGCTTTGTTTCATCTCTTCCAGACAGCTGACATTGCTCGTAGCTCGCAGGAACTTTCAAGGATTGCTTATTGACAAGGCTGCTAAGCCACCGTTTGAAGCATGATGGTGCGACATTTGACGGCGAAGACGACCTCAAAGCTACTATGGGAACCATTTACATTGGTACGTACTACGTCTAGTTCGCGGTAATGTCTCGTCTTGTTCAACCACGAATCAGTCGGTACAGAAACGGTAAACAAGACAACCATTTCTTCCAATATTCCGAAATTGAACAGCCAAGTAGACGCAAGTAGTACAAATATTTTTCTTCATGGCCATGGCACTCTACCCTTCTGTACAAAAGCGAATTCAGGCCGACATCGATAGCGTCGTGGGGAAAGATCGACTACCTACTTATGAGGACAGGGCATCATTGCCTCACGTCGAAGCTGTACTACGAGAAACTTTACGGTGGAGGCCCGTTCTTCCTCTTGCTCTTCCCCATACCTCAGTTCAGGATGACATATTCAAAGGATTCTACATCCCGAAAGGTGCGCTTATATCCCGATATGTAAAATCCCCGTAATTTCTTTTTAGGCACTATCGTTTTGCCGAATACATGGTAGGTTTCGGCCATAGCATGCGGTCACTCGTCGTGACCTTCGTGTTTATCAGGGCGATTAGCCAGGATGAAACAATATACTCGAACGCCGACGTGTTTGATCCTGAACGCTTCTTTAATCCAGACGGCACTCTGAACGATGACACGGTCGACTATACTTTCGGATATGGACGCAGGTATGTACCGTTTGTCGGATAGTAAGTTCTCGTTGCTCACTGGTCACTGGTCATATAGGTACTGCCCTGGAAAGCATATGGCCAGAGATGTCGTAAGTCATCCGCGTCACATTGGAAACGTAGTCTCTCCTGACATTAGCTTATAGTTGTGGTTGATGATGGCGTCTGTACTCGCGACTTTTGATATATCCAAAGCAAAGGACGAGAACGGGGTAGAGATAGAGATTGATCCAAATGCATTCTTCTCTGGACTCATAAGGTAATTAATATACTTTGCCTTCCATACAATGAACTCAACCGGAGTTGAAAGTGCCCCACAAGAGTTCAAATGCGCTATTGTTCCTCGTTCCCCGCGAGCTGCAGACTTGATTCGTTCGGCGGCCTTAGCTGTTCAGGAGAGTATGAGTGTTGGGGTATAAAATTGGCCTTGATAGGTGATCGCTTTACTTTTGATCTTCCCGGGTGAGGTAGGACATCTGCTGGTGGGAGCGAGAGACAAGTAGGGCTCTCAGTGTTAATTCGTTCAGTTTTCCCCTGCTCCCCGTGAACATAGTGCTATCCACAATACAAATCCATGCTTTATATAGTGTCGTTTTGGATCGGCACGCCGGTCCGTGTGTGACGCGTGACGTACATACCCCGAAAAGGAGGTTGAAATCTACCCCCGCTTCACAGATGTCGCTCTAGATCTGGAACCCCATGCGAGAATTCCATTTCATTATTATACACAGCACCATGTCCCTACCGGTGTCTTTGATCACCTGCAGTTTGTTTCAAACGCAAGGGAGCGACGCATAAAAACAACCCCGGGGTCCCGTCTCCAGACAATGCAGAACTTGGCGACACCCATTCTCAACGTACGCGGGACTCCCATGTTGACGCGCGTCGCTCATGAGCCACCCCCTTTCCACTTATGGAGTAGAATTACGGGCGGTGTCAGACAACTACAGTGTTCAGCGACGCTGATAGAGATGCTACTTCAGGGTGAGGACATCTGTCGTTATATTCCATGCGCCTGTTAATATAAGTCTTTTAGGCAAGCCTTCGTCTACATGGAATTCGAGGACTCGATCGGAATCTTGGTTTCGAATGGGGAAAGCACTAAAGGCGTTGACGTCTATTCCCAGAAGCTCATTCCACGATACCCGTGCGTGGCAGAGGCCAAATTGATCAAGCAGATCACTGAAAAGTGCCAGCAAATTAGCAAGGCACCACGGCTACTCAAAATGTCTTTGCAGTCACTATTCGGCTGGTCTGCAGAAGAACTTGCGGTCCAGGACGCTATCCATTCAAGCGCCAAAGACGAAATGATATGGATGTCCATACAACATTGGCGGTTCCACGTCATGTCTGTTTGGAATGGATTACGACGGTCATAAGGTGAGCACCGTATTTAAGGATCTCCGCAAGAAATTCATAAATGCAATAAGCTCGCATTCTCACGATGTGCCGATGTAAATGCATAATTTGATGGATGCTGGAATAGAACAGGCGACCACGAGGGTGTTTCTGCATCCTCATGATAACCCTCCACGTTTGAACGTAATGACGTCATTAACACAGCCCAAACGGGTTCAACATTAAAATACGCACATGAACCTTTCGCGTGTTAGGCTTACCTACTTTGGAACGACAGGCAAGGGGCTATGGAAGTATGTTGAACCAACTTTCTTCTAGTCTGTCGGAGCGTTTTACGTTACCCTTCGTAGAGTCGGTTTTGTAACTCAGTCTGCCAAATTAACCATAAACCCCGGAGAGGACCTCTGCCGGCCATCATTCCTCTCACTCTCATGAGAATCGAGAGGTAATTAAGCTCGGAAGTGTCACGGAACGTATTCCGCAGCCAACCTCGTGGTCCCCGTCAGGCAAGAATGGTAACAAATGAGCATACCCATCATACGCAGGGGAATTGCTGAGGACCAGATGCCGAAGAAATAATCGGCATCGTCAACGATTCCAGGATCAATTGGGCGCTGCATGGTCCAAGGCACAAGTGGATTGAGGGGATACACTGCCGCAGACCACATTTACGCGGCACGTCAAACAATAAGAAAATGACAATAGGGTGGTACCCCCGAAATCCCCTAAAAGGGAGCGAGCAACGCTCTCGATCCAGCTTCAAATATACCAAAAGCTAGCACTTACCAAGCGCCGAGAACTGATTCGGTCGGAACCATTTTGAATGCTGGTGATATATAACACATCGTGGGCATTGAGCGCGTTAGTCAAACTCAAGACATCATCCGCAGAGCATGTTGACTTTGCTCTTACCTGTTCTCGCTGGGCTAGCTGTCGTCCTTACGTTGGTATGGCGCAGGAAACTGCCTGCTCCTTATCCTCCAGGACCACCGCCAAAACCATTCATTGGCAATGCAGCTGAAATCCTTTCAGAGATGAAATGGGTCAAGTATTTGGAATGGTCAAAGCGTCTCAATAGTAAGTTCCTTCTCGAAAACGTCTGAAAAGTCTTTTGAAAAATTTAGGTGATATTATCCATATGTCATGCATGAATAATCATATCGTTGTTCTTCACAAGTTGGAAGATATAACAGAGCTCATGGAAAAACGCTCAGCTATATACTCAAGCCGTCCGTGGATCCCGGCCGCTGAAATGTAAGGCTGTCATTCGCATGGTACCCAGGTCTGACGGTCGTATTCTATCCTGGTCAGGTTAGGTATTGATTACGTCACCGGACTGATTCCCTACGGCGAAAAATTTCGGAGGCACAGAACGATATATCACGAATGCCTCAGAAAGGAGCTCATGCCACTTTACCAGACCACACATACGGAAATAGTTCATTCTGCCGTTGATCGACTTCTCAGCGATCCTGGAGGCTTCAGATCTCACTGTAAATGGTGTGCTTTAAGGTATACTCCAGTTAGCGGGTGCTCACTCTCGTTCTACAGGCTAGGCATCGCCGTCATCATGTCCACGACATTTGGATATAACATCACGCTCAGAGAGGCAGATGATCGATATGCTACTTTGGCGGCACAAGTGTTAACTGTGATTTCTCTGTTGTTACAGCCAGGAGGAACGCTCGTCAACATGATTCCGTTCCTCAGATTTGTCCTTCCGTGGATTCCTGGAGCATCAACTCAGAGATTGGCGGCCAACGCAAAGGAGGCATCCATAGCTTATAAAACCGAGACTTATGAGAACGTGAAATCGAATTTGGTAAATGTCTCGTTTCACATACTTTCAGACAGCTGAAAATTGCTTGAAGCTCGCGGGGACTTCCAATGATTGCATCCTGACGCGATTGCTGAGACACCATCTGAAAGATGACGGTATTACATTTGAAGGCGAAGACGACCTCAAAGAAACAATAGCGAATATTTACCTTGGTGCGCCTTATCCCCTTAGTGCTGTGCTTTTCTAAGTCGGGGTCCGGGGATCAGCCGGTGCAGAAACGGTATACAGAACGATTTTTTTTTAATTCCCAAATTTAACCAACGAACAGATCCAAGTATTACAATTAGTTTTCTTTATGGCCATGGCTCTCTATCCTTCCGTACAAAAGCGAATTCAGTACGAAATCGATAGTGTCGTTGGGAGAGATCGATTACCTGCATTTGAGGATAGGGCCTCACTCCCATACGTTGAGGCTGTCTTGCGAGAAACCTTAAGGTGGAGGCCCGCCGTTCCCCTCGCCGTTCCCCATGTATCGGTCAAAGATGATGTATATAAGGGCTTCTACATTCCCAAAGGTTCGCTAATATCACAACATACAAATGTCGTTATTCAGATGCTTTATTCTCCAGGTACACTTGTTTTTGCGAACGCGTGGTACGTCTTCCCAAATTCATGCACCACATTGCTCGCAGTGAACGCATTTTTTTAGGGCGATCAGCCAGGATGAGGAGAGATATTCAAATCCCGACTCGTTTGATCCTGAACGTTTCTTTAATCCGGATCGTACCCTGAACGACGATAGGGTTGAGTACGCTTTCGGCTATGGACGCAGGTGTGCATCACTTCCCGCATATATTCCATTCGTTCACTGTTTGCAGGATCTGTCCTGGAAGATTTATGGCCAGAGATGTCGTAAGTAAGCTGCCGTGTCAGACGGCATGTCCCCCCTGAAGCCGTTTGACAGCTGTGGATAATGATGGCTTCGGTACTGTCAACTATGAACATCTCCAAAGCGAAGGATGAGACCGGAGTCGAGATCGAGATTGATCCAAATGCAATCAGTTCCGGGCTCTCAAGGTAAGTAATAAAGCTACCTTGGGTACGTTAGGTTCATTGAAGCGGGATCTTGAAAGCGCCCCACTGCCCTTCAAATGCGCCATTGTTCATCGGTCCCCTCGATCCGCAGAACTGATTCGTACAGCCGCTAAGGCTGTGAAAGAAAGGATGAGCGCGGAGTAATGAATTGGTTGATTAAGGTGATCAGTTTTCTTGAAGTCTTGGTTGATAAGAAACATTTTCATCTGTTAGTTTCCTTGTTTTTCGGACCTGCCCCGTTCATCGTGTACGTACCGCTCCCCATGATACTTATCTATAGTCCGTTGCCGTTTTATGCATGTCGCACGGTTGACGTTGATCAATTGATCGGTAACTGAACAATTGTAACGCCTTTGGGCCTGCCGGTTAACAGCACTTATTTGCAACTATTGCCTTGTGAATAACTTTTATTCATGTGAGTCAAGTGGCATCCGTCGGCGCCCGACGCAAGCTAAAAATCAGATATATTATAACGTGACAGGAGTGGCATACCACTGCCAGGGATCCGCTTAAGCTTGGTTCCGTCACGGCAGGTTCGGTTTCCTTATTTAGATGCCACGTGCCGTGGCAGCTAACCATCACAGCGCGCAATTCGGCTTCATGATCTGTCTTTCGAATGAGCAAGACATCTACTAGCATATCAGCTAGGCGGTACATTCCACCCCACAAGAACGTTTTACGTTGGACCCGCGATCTCGTAATACCCAGAAGGCTCAGCGAAGCTCCATCATTCCCGAAGCAAGTCCGTCGAACGATCCCGTCCCTTTGGCTCCACCCGTGTGGATGAACTTAGAATGATTGAACGCTTGAATTGCTGGAACAATGAAGGTTGAACCAGTGAATTCATGGCTAAACTCGTGAAGGGTTCACCGGCGCCTTCAATACACTCCTACACCACGTTCGAGCCGTTGTCATTACAAGCACCGCCTCAGATACACGATGCTCCAGTTGGGCGTCCTCGTGGCCGCTTTGATGTTTTGGGTCATGTTGGGGTACTTAGACATAGCTTGTACGTGTCAAAAATGCTAATACAAACCACACTTAGTGATCTTCGTTTAGGTAATGGATGAAGCCACGCGCTTTTCTTCCTTTCACGGTCACATCCTGCCGCTTACACGAATCTTCCTCGTGTCACTGGGGCTCACCTAATTTCTAACAACAAAAATAACGAGGCGTGGACTGGGCATTCTTTGTGCCAGAGCGTTCTATCCTTCCAGCGTCGGTCTTTATGCTCGATACATTAACTTGATCATGGAAATTTTGCAGAGATAAGTCTGCTCATCTACTTCCACTCCGTGTTTGTCCTCGTGATTTCTGCCTGGAGGAATGTCGTAACGCCAGCATACCCATTGATCAAAGATATTACATGTCAGGGATTTTCTGTTTGAAACAGGTGACACTATATAATGATGTCTTCACTGCATCCACGCGGCTTTCAAGAGCACTTTAGCCCACTCAAGGAAGCTTCCGCAGAATATGTCAAACATTCTTTTTCTTTTTCTTGTAGCAATGGCCGTCGCTCTAGCTCAGGTATTTCGCAAGAAACCGCATCCGCCATATCCTCCGGGGCCACCAACGAAGCCATTCATCGGCAATGCGTTTGATATTTCTTCGGAGATGCAGTGGATCAAATACTTGGAATGGTCGAAGCGTCTCAATAGTACGTTGCATTTCTGAAATGGTCTGGAAGTGTCTTGAAAGCTTAATAGGCGACATCATCCACGTCTCGGCTATGAATAAGCATATCGTCGTTCTTCACAAGATGGAAGATATAACCGAGCTTATGGAGAGACGTTCAGCTATATACTCGAGCCGTCCGTGGATTCCGGCTGCTGAGATGTAACGTGCATACTTAGATCGATGTTAGCCACGTTTGACCCTCGTTTCAGGCTAGGCATCGATAATATCACCGCTTTAATTCCTTACGGGGATGAATTACGAAGGCACAGAAAGATATTGCACGAAAGTCTTAGAAAGGAAGTCATGCCACTTTATCATAGCAAGCATACGGAAAAAGTTCATCTTATGATCAATCGGCTTCTGATAAAACCCGAAGACTTCGCAAGCCATTGCAAGTGGTGCGTTTTTTCAAGTACGGTATAACTAACAGCTTCTCAATCCATCTTCAGGTTAGCTGTCGCTGTCACCATGTCTACGACATTTGGATACGATATTTCAGCTGGAGAAGCGAACGATCGATATGTTACATTAGCCGAACACGTCTTGACCGTTATCCCAGAACTTTTGCAACCAGGGCGAAACATTATCAATGTATTTCCGTTCCTGAGGTTCATCCCTCCTTGGATACCCGGAGCGTCGACGCAGAAATCGGTGGTTAAGGTGAAGAAACTGTGGATGGCTTACAAGACGGAACCTTATGAGTACGTGAAATCGAATCTGGTAAGTATCCACGTTACACATACTCGCCGGAACTGAGTATTGCCGGAGCTCGCAGGGACGTCGAAGGACTGCATGTTAACACGACTATTGAGGTCCCGTCTAAGGGATGATGGTGCGACGGTTGAAGATGAAGATGACCTTAAAGACACGATGGCAACCATGTATCTTGGTGCGTAGCGCCATTTTAGCCTCGTTTCCTTCATTAAACCAATAATTAGCTGGCGCAGAATCGGTATGCAGGGAGAATCTAGTAATTCACTGTTTGCCCCCATTAAATCAACGAGCAGACGCAATCGGCGCAGCTTATTTTCTTCATGGCCATGGCGCTCTATCCTTCTGTACAAAAACGAGTCCGAGATGAGATCGACAGAGTCGTTGGGAGACATAGACTGCCCACTTTCGACGACAGGCCCTCCCTGCCTCACGTTGACGCTGTGTTGAGAGAAACCCTACGGTGGAGGCTCGTTGCGCCCCTTGCTATTCCCCATATGGCAATCAAAGATGACATATACAAAGGGTTCTACATTCCGAAAGGTAAGCGAACATCAGAAATTCGAGGAACTGTTACCCATATGCATATGCACCCCTCTCCAGGCACGCTTGTTTTACCGAATGCATGGTGAGTTTTTACAAATTTATGACATATCGCGTGTTGTGAACACATTTCCCAGGGCGATAAGCCAGGACGAAACAATATATTCGAATCATGACACGTTTAATCCTAACCGGTTCTTTAACCCAGACGGCACCCTAAATGACGATAAGATTGAGTACGCTTTCGGATATGGACGAAGGCATGTACCGTTTATCACCTGGTGTATTCTAGCCGCTCACAGATCTCACAGATTATGCCCCGGAAGACATATGGCCAGAGATGTCGTATGTCTTAATGTCACCTGAAAACGCGGCCTGTTGACGTCGTTGATTAGCTATGGTTGATGATGGCGTCGGTGTTAGCAACCTTCAACATATTCAAAGAAAAGGACGAGAACGGAGTTGATATCGATATTGATCAAAATGCGTTTACCTCTGGACTCTCCAGGTACGTTATACATTATTGCAAGCTTAATTACGGCTTATGAAAGTTCCCCACGACCGTTTAAATGCGCCGTTGTTCCTCGATCTCCTCGAGCTGCAAAATTAATTA